>VDFB02048649.1:7500-27500 GCA_007258455.2 Sequoia sempervirens
ATGAGATGTGTGGATTCATGCTTGGACACATGGGAATGCATTGGAGGGCCTGATGCTTCAAAAGTGTTAATTGTAACTCTTGTATTTACTTCATGGCTAATTAATATGATGGAGTATGGATGCTTTTGGAGGCTGGGTTTTTCCCTCTTGAGGGTTTTCCTAGGGTATATCTTGTGTCATCTTTGATGGGTGTGTTGTGTATTCTCTTGCATGTGGATTTTGAGTACTTATTTGCATGAATATCTCTTTTAGGTTATGTGGAATTTGTCATAGAATAGTTGCAAGTTTCCTTACAACTGGTATCAGAGCTCTCGTGGTTGAAGATTTTTTGTTATAACCCTAGGTTAAGAAAATATTGTTTGAATTTTGAATCTATGCAATGCATGATAGAATGAAAGACATGGCAAGATATGAGGGTTTTGTAGGCTGTTTATTGCAAATCTAAGGGTTTTGGGTTTGTTGTTATGATGGGTTGTTTGCAGATTTGGGGTGTGAAAATTTTTGGCTAAAAAGGGTTTCTTGGTTATGCTTTCAAATGGGGGTTTTGCGGGAGAAATTTTGTAAATGACCTCCTAGGACAAAATGGACCTCATGGTTGGATTCAAGTTGGCCGTGAGACAAATTTGATATATAATTTGCCTTATTTTGGAGAAGTTGAAAAAAATGCAATTTTTTTTAGTAAAATCCCCCTTTGCTGGTTTGTACGACATCAAATTTGTACTCATAAAATTTTAAAAAAATCCCATTGGAATTTATTTTACCTGTAAATAAATAAAAATCAAAAAGTTTAAAAAAAAATCATATAAAGAAAACTAGATTAAAAAAAATACAATTGAATTTTTTAAAATAAATAAATAAATAAATTGGTGGGGGGGGTCCACCCACCCACCGTACCATTGCAAGTCTACAACAGTGCACTTTTGACTGCAGGCTGGCGTACGGGCTACAACCTGATTGACCTACTAGCCGACAGGGTATTGTCGACAGGCTTGCCAACGAGCCCCGCCACACCCCTTTTGGGGTTTTAAAACTTTTTTTTTTAATATATAAACCTTTTTATATATCCACTATTAAATATAAGTATCCACCATGAAAATATAAATACCGACCCAAAATAATTAAATATTTGAAATTAAAATATTTTTTATAATAATTTTGGGTTTGCCACCACTCCACCACTAGGGGAGTGGCACCACCCGAGTGGGGCCACTACCTAGCCACCAAGGTGGCTAATTTTTTTTTGCTTTAGGTGCAAACTATACTTTTTCTTCTGAGGGGCATAAGTTTCACCCAGATTGTCCGTTTTTGCTCTTCTTAGACTCGTTGGAAATCTAACTTAGTTTTCTACACTGTGGTGCCAAAGATTTTTGGATATTTTATAGTTTTGAAAGTGTTTTTCTAATTGGAAGTTAGGTGTTTTTTTGAGCTTCTAGAGGTCATATCGGGTGCATATGGAGTCGGATTTTGGACTTTGAATAGTTGATGAAAAGCTTGTTCAGAGCACTACATAGTCGATCGAGTTTGGAGTTTTTTTGACATGATTTATTTTCTGATATTCTATCCTGAGTTGTTTATGGGTTTCTTTGACTATGGTGATACTATGAGCTTATGGATTATCAGATCTACGAGATTTGATGTTGGATTCATTGTATGATTAGTTGTACATCTCAAATTATTCTCAGTTTAAATGGTTATTAGTATTTGGTTGGATTTGAATGCTTCATTTTTGTATCTACAAGTTGTGTAGCATTGTAGGCGGTCTATACTTGTTGCACCTATGACTTGGACATTGGTTGTCTATGCCCATAGATATTTTAGTGTTGATGCATTTTTTAGTTTGGGTGGCTTGATTTATTCACTGGTTTAGTAGTTTTGATGTCATGTTGAGGAGGTGAGATGGTATTACTAGGTATAGTCATGGTATGAGACTTGTGTTGTTGACTATGATAGACAGATATGTGGGACACGGTTAAGTTGAGTTGGTACATTTGGTGGTGATCATGGTGTCATGGATGTTTCTTGTGCTTTAGAGACTTTGTTATTTCATGATGGTTTATGCAAGTGCATTGTTGGTGGTGTTGGATTGGATCCTGATTTAGGTTGTGGCAGTGTATCTTCTTGGTATGAGGATCATGGTTTACTTTTCTTTCTTATTGAGGAGCTCATGTTGCATTTGAGTTCTTTGATTGTGTGAGGGCACTCTTTAGTTGATCTTCATTCGGAGATTGTTATCATGATGTCATGATAGCTTGTTACATTCATTGGATATACAATTTCAATGGGAGCTTTTGACGGTGATGGTTTGGCGGTGATGGATATGTTTATAATGGTTTGTTGGCAATTGTAGGTATCTTCTTGGCTTGGAGATCTTGGTTTCACTTGTATGTTACTGATATTGCAGTTGAGTGTGTGAAAACCTTGATGATCTTCATGGAGAGGATGGTTTTCATGATGCCATGTGTAGCTTGTATCACGGTTCAATGGGAGTTGTCGGCAGTGACGTGGATACATCATTTGGTATGGTTATCTTCATGTGATTGGAGATATGTTTTCTTAGTTTAGAGTGTTTTGCTATTATGTCATGGTATACTCTTGATGTGCACTTAGATTTTGGCATGGTACTTGTTCTCTTGAGACCAAGATGTATACATGTATGTTATGGTGCATGCAATCTCCTAGGAAGAGATGGTTAGATCATGTTGTCATGTTTATGTTCCTGATTCATGATTGAATCTTTGACATTTGTTTGTGGTTCTCTTTGTATTGGGTATATTGATCATTTGCTTGATTACTTCATGATAGTGCTATATTGTATTTGGATTTTGGCATGGATTGATTGGTTATAGGTTCTCGTGGATAATTAGAGATGTAGGTGATGGTTGCATTTCTCTTGTGATTAGATACATTTTCTTGAGACAATTACTCTTTGGAGGTTTCAATAGGAAGACCAGGGAGCTTTCACCTAGTTATGGATGTGAGTTCATTATGGACCGATAGAGGAGATTGTTCTTGGAGTGAGTCATGATGACTTGGTTATCCTGGAGGAGCATTCTCATTCCCCACTCTTGGTCTACTCGGTAGCTTGGTATTTGAGAGGTATTTTCCCATTATATCTTTCATATGTGTTATGTTTTGTGTTTTGATTCTCATGGGATTGAGTTGATTCATGGCGATTGATTATGGATACTCATTTGAGGATTGGTGAGCATGATTTTATATGCTTTATCTTTCATAGATATGGAACTTGAGACATGGATAGTTAGTTCTGGAGGATTCATTTTGAGGGATGTTATGGCATGGTTATCTCCTTGTGCATTTGAGTTTATGATATCATTCTTTGATGAGGATTGTTAGGAGAAGGTTTATGGGCTGATTTCCAGTATTGGGGATGGTTACTTTGAGCTTGATCTTCTTGATTAGAGAGGCTTGCATCCATGTTGGCATTATTACATTGATTCATATATTGTACTTGATCTATGAGATTGCATGTTATGGATGTTGTTGAGGCTTTTCATTTGGGGTTGTTAGGAGGTCATACTTGACACAAAATAACACTTTTGAGGTGTTGGTAGAAGGACATTATGGTTTATAGGATTTTCTCTTCATGGTTTCTCTTGGATGTTCATGTTCTTATGCTTTTGGGAGGATGGTGGCAACATGTTATGAGAGATTATGCAACTCTTTGTGTTGTATGTGTGGATCATTGTTATTTTTCTTGTTACAACATACTTTAATTTACTTATCACACCTTGATGTATAGTGTTGATTGGTATACTTGATATGCTTTGACATTACCTATGCAGTGGGAGTTCCTGGATATGTAAGTTCTTCATTGATAGATTTGATACAGGGAGCTTGGTTGTAGTTTACAAGTTGCATATGTTCTTGGCATGAGTTTACCGATGTATTGATACCTTGGAGGTATGGATGGTTGGATGTATTAGCATGGGTTGTGGATGCTATTTCTGATCATGTGGGTTTTCAGTTGACAACAACTTGTTTGGAGCCTTTGTTATCACTTGGATTTGATGTTTGTGCTCATGGATTTGTGCATCTTCACCTTGGCATGTTCCTTTTCTTCCATAGGTGGCATGTTGGAGGATGAGGGTAGTTCTTGCTTGATATGGTGGTCACTTTGTTCTTATTGCAGGTATCTTGATGGAGCATGAGAGCGTGTTGGAGATTCATGTGGTTTCATGTATGGCTATGATGATGTATTTCATGTATTGATCCCTTATGTAATGTATACAACAAGTGGGAGAATGTTGAGATATGGTGTTATTCACCATTTCAAAACTTGATTTATTATAATGTTGTAATTAAATAATTATTTAGTTGTGATACACCTTGGTGGTGTTGTTAATCACATTAGGTAATTATTTGGGGACCCACTTATGTTGTATTGTAACATTGTATTATTATTTATTGTGTGGGAGACATGTGATAATAATTTAATATTGGGGAAATATTAAATAATGTGATGTCTTAGTACCCAATATTAAATAAATGGTTAGTGATTTTTATTCACATGGTTTTGTGGTACATGGTTTCACCTTACCACTAGTTGTATGTGAGTGTGTGTCTATAAAAGCAAACACATATGTAGTGGTTTAGGTTGGGATGAGTGGTTTGGCTATCATTATTGAGTCTTCTTGAGGAGCGAATTTATGAAGCATGGCATGGGATGCATGGATTCATGCTTCCAAACACGTGGGAATGCATTGGAGGGATTGATGCTTCAGAAGTGTTCATTGTAACTCTTGTATTTGCTTCATGGATGATTAATATGATGGAGTATGGATGCTTTTGGAGGCTGGGTTTTTCCCTCTTGAGGGTTTTCCCAGGGTATATCTTGTATCATCTTTGATGGGTATGTTGTCTATTCTCTTGAATGTGGATTCTGAGTACTTATTTGCATGAATATCTCTTTTGGGTTACGTGGAAATTTTCATAGAATGGCTGCAAGTTTCCTTACACATACAACCCTAAAACTAATACCCACAACCCACAACCCTATACCATCAACCCTAAATTCCATAAACTCAACCTTAAACTCCATACCCGATACCCTATACCCTAAACCCTATACCCTCAACCCTATACCTTATGCCCTCAATTGTAAACCCTATACCTTATACCCTCAATCATAAATCCTATACCCAATTACCCTCAACCCTAAAACCTATACACTATGCACTCAACCATATACCCTCAACCCTAGGCCCTAAACCGTATAGGCTAAACCCTCAACCCTAAACTCCATACCTCAAGCCTAAACCATATACCCTTAACCTTATACCTTATACCCTCAACCATAAACCTTATACCCTCGACCCTATACCCAATACCCTTAACCTTGAACCCTATACCCTAAACCCTATATGCATACATTATACCCTCAACCCTACACCCTCAACTTTATACCCTCAACTGTAAACACTATACCTTATACACTCAACTATAAACCATATACCCTCAACCCTATGTACCCAATACCCTCAACCCTATACCCTCTACCCTATACCTAATACCATTAACCCTAAATGTCATACCTTATACCCTCAACCTTAAACCCTATACACTATACCTTATATCAACTACCTGCAACCCTAAAGCATAAACCCTTTGCCCTCAACCCTACACCCTAAATTATATACCTTTTACCCTATAACCTAAACCCTATACCTTATACCCTCAACCATAAACCCAATACCCTTGACCTTATACCCAATATCCTCAACCCTAAACCCTATATCTATACCCTCAACCTTGAACACTATCCCTCAACTTTAGGCCCTAAAACCTATACAATAAACCCTCAACCATAAACTCTATACTCTCAAAACTAAACCCTATACTCTCGATCCTATACCTCATACCCTCAACCCTAAACCCTGTACCCTATACCCAATACCCTTAAACCTGAACCCTTGACCCTATACCTTATAAATTATGTCATAAACCTTATACCCTCAACCCTATACCTCATACCCTTAATACCCTTGACCCTATATACCCATTACTTTAAACCCTAAACCCTATACCCTCAACCATAAACCATATACCTTATACCATCAACCTTAAAACCTATACCCTATATTTTATATCCACTACCCTCAACCCTAAATCCTAGACCCTTTATCCTCAAGCCTAAACCCTAAAACATATACCCTCAACCCTAAACCCTATACCTTATACCCACCATAAACCCAATACCCTCAACCCTATACCAAATATCCTCAACCCTAAACCTTATACACTCAACCCTATATCCTCAACCTTAAACACTATCCCCTCAACCCTAGGCCCTAAAGCCTATACACTAAACCCTTAACCCTAAACTCCATACCCTCAACCCTATGCCTTATACCCTCAACCCTAAACTATATACCCTCAACCCTATACCCTAAACCCTAAAACCTCTACTTATAATCTCAACCTTATACCCTCCACCATAAACCATGTACCCTTGATCCTATACCTTTTACCCTCAATTGTAAAACCTATACCTCGACCCCATGTACCCAATACCATCAACCCTAAACCCTAAACCCTAAACCCTAAACCCTAAACCCTAAACCCTAAACCCTAAACCCTATACTTTATACCCTCAACCCTATACCTTATATCCTCAACCTATAAGTGCTACTTGAAGAGGACAAGGAAATCCTATTCCACTCATATGTGTGGGTGAATGGGAAAGATCTACAATTCATTGTTAAAAGTGGAAGAAAAAAAGTTTGATATCTACTAATTTTTTAAGATATTGAACCTATAGACAACACTACACCCAAAATGACAATCCATGGGATGAGTAAGCTAAGGGTTTAAAATATTTAGGTAGATACATGAGTTGGGTGAATAGAAGTATCAAATAGTAGAGGTAATTTGTAAATATTATATCTTTGATTATTTTAAAATAATTTCAACATTAAAGATATCAAATTTCCACAATCCATATCGTTTATATTATTATTTCAACATGTTATTTCTCAAATTAGAGAATTTATATTATTGTTCTAACCTAAGGAGTTAAGATTAGTTATATTAGCCACTCATGCCAAAAAAACCATTATGAATACCTTAAAAAAGTAGATGGAATAAATATTATTAAAAGGCATTAAGATGTATTCACATCACTAATGAGGAAACCCTACACTATCACATAGAAAATTTTATGGATCTCATTCCAAGGACATCATTACCAAATGGTCCATTAGATATAGAAGATGAATCTTAGAGAATAAGAAAATCAAATGATAAGTTTAGGAATTGATTCAAAATGGGTATATTTGACCAAGTGTCTCACCCTATGAAAACTTAATTACTATTTATAAGAAGGATGGAAATTGATTCACCTATATTGACATATGAGCTTTGAAAAAGATCACTATAATGAACAGGTATCAAAATCCTTGCTTTTATGGTCTTTGGGATCAACTTAAGGGGGTGATTTTTTCACTAAAGTTTGGGTACCACTAAGTTATCATTGAGTCATTATATGTGAGAAATAATACCTTCAAATCCAAATGGATTTTTTAGATGGCTAGCCTTGCTCTTTGGCTTGACTAGTACACTTTCCACTTTCATGCAAGTGATGAATGGTGCACTCAAGCCTCTCATTATTTTCTTTGTTAATTTTTCTATTTAGATAACATACCCATATTAAACAATACATAAGATGAACATCTACATCATGGTCAATAGATACTTTCAACTCTACAAAAACATGGGCTCTATGATAATAATTTAGAAAATTATTCCTTTAGTATGGAAATGATTTAGTACCTTAGATACATTATGAACATGGATTTTGCTTATGTGGACCATAAAAAGATAGTATTAATTAGAGATTGGCCACCTCATAAAAATATCATAGAACATTATAAACTCTTACGATCATCCAACTTTTATTAGAGTTTTGTGTAATTGGGATTCTCACACTTGGAATGGCCTATGAACCAAGCATTCAGGTGAGAGTAAAAGAAAAATTCCCTTGGATAGAGAGACTATAACAACTATTCACATAATTGTAGTAGAGAAATTTTTAAGACCTGAACTAGTTATTATTGGTTTGAAATAGTCATTTGAAATTGAGGTTGATACCTCCAAATGTGCACTTGGAGTAGTTTTGATTCAATTTGGTCACTAATTTCCTAACATTTAGTGAGATTCTATCTAATTTTACATGTATAGATAGCTCGTGTATGACAAGGAGTTATATCCATTTCTCAATCTTGCAAATAACATAGAATTACTATATATTGGGGAAAGACATTGTTATTCACATAGATCATAAGCTTCTTAAATTTATATAAAGATAATATTTTTTGTAGAATGATCAACATTAGAGGTGGTCTAGTTACCTCAAATATTTTTATCTCAACATTCATTATAAGAAGGGGGAATAAATAAAGTTGTAAACTAATTGGGTTGAATTCCAATGAATATCCTTGATAACTATTTTGGACTCTTGTGAAAAATACGCAAAATAGTAGCCTCAATTATATTCAATGTAAATCCTATTTGTTGATATCTATCCACAAAAGACTCAAATAATAAATAAACCCTTTATTATTCAAAGTTAGAAAAAATCCTCTATCACATAATGTACATATATGTCCCTATATACACCCTCAACCTTATACACTCCACCATAAACCCTATAGCCTCAACCCTATACCCAATACCTTCAACCATAAACCCTAAACCCTAAACTATATACCTTATACACTTAACCCTATACCCTCAACCCTAGGCCCTAAAGCCTATATTTTAAACCCTCAACCATAAACTCCATACCCTTAACCCTAAACCCTATACCCTCGACCCTATGCCTTATACCCTAACCCATAAACCCTATACCCTCAACCCTATATCCAATACCCTCAACCCTTAACCCTAGGTACTCTCAACCCTACACCCTAAACCCTAAACCCTACACTCTCAACCCTAAACCTTATACCATCCATCGTAAACCCTATACCCTCGACCCTATACCCAATACACTAAACCCTATACCCTTTACACTCAACACTATACCCTGAAGCCTAAACACTATCCCTCAACCCTAGTCCCTAAATCCTATACACTAAACCTTCAACCCTACACTCCCTCTTGACCATAAAATTTATACCATCAACCCTAAAATCTATACCCTCAATCCTAAACTATATACCCTCAACCCTAAACCTTATACACTCAATTGAAAAATCAAGAGGTAATGACCTAGAGAGGTGAGAGAGAGAAGAGATTGTTAGATGCACAGGACAACTAAGAGGGGGGAATTAGTTGTATACTTAAAAACATTCAAACCCTCAATATATTTTCAAACCCTTATCAACCATTAAACCCTTATCATGCATTAGTAGAATGTAAACATATGAAACATTAATGCAAACACATCCAAACACATAAGAACACCAAATTTAAATGGAAAACCCAAGAAGGGAAAAACCACAGTGAGGTTTAGCTCACATACATATGAATTACACCAAATACAATTAGGCTCACTACCAAGGGCTCACTACCTAGAAAAAGAAGAGGGGCTCACTATGGGGTGGCTCACTGCCAAGAATAAAGAAGATAGAAGAATACTATTACAAAGAGATTCAATATCTCGAGGCAATAGGAGTAATCCACCAATGAAACTTTATGCCATCTGCAACCTTTGGCTCACTGCCTCCAACAACTTTGAGCACACTGAAAATATAGACCCTTCTGCTCATTGCATCAGAGTCACAAGCATTAATCTTGCACTGAAGTCACCACACTTCATCAAATTCACATATTTTGCACACCTTCTACATATCCACACACATATCCAACAATTTACCTTACTTATATACCATCCACGACCTAAACAATCTCAATTAGGTTGGCCTAAATGAAATGTATGCACCCAAAATGTGCAACACCAAAATAGTTCGGAACCAAACACATCCATGGTGGAAAGAATTGAGGGAAGAGCACATCAAGGTTTAACTAGAACCAAAATCCAAATCACCATGCTACACAATAAATTCACAATCCATGAGGTACCTCCGCAAATAGCGCTAGCACACTAGGTTGGCCAAACCTGAACTAACACTACAAGAGACCACATTCACGCTTCTCTAGGTCATGTGAACCACACAAAAACACTTCATAACATCCACAAAAAATCTCATAATATTCTATCATTATCAAAATATTCTACAATTCAGCCACAACCACCTGAAACTGAGAACACCATCATTTTGTGCAACCAAACACATTGCCATAGAACATAACTTACTAACCAACCTTGTGAAACACCTCAACACCTAAAAACTCAAGGGAAGGAAGTTACAAAAAATATAAGCTTGTTCCCAAACCCACAAGAAAAAAAACCTCACTACAGAGAAATGTGGAGCAATCTCATTTCTCCCAGACAACCTTCTACACAGACAGATAAATTGGGAAACACAACTTTCACTGTAGCATGATCCAGAACCTAAAACTCTAGATATAGAACCTCTGAACACCTTTTATCATCATATCCAAAATACACAAGAATAACTTCAAACATGAAGAAATGCGGAGCACAAAACTAAACACACCTCTGTCACACTACACACTCTTTTATTCAAATTTTCTCAAAAGCACTTGGAAACCAAATGAACTTACTACAGCTGCAAATATTATCTATCAAGACAATAATGAAAATACTGATGACAACACCACAACACTTCTTATCAAACCACAACACATCCATACTAGTACAAGCACTTGAAAATACCAACCATCTTTATATTGTTGACATCAATGACCAACGCCAACAACATACTTGCAACAAAGATGGGGAGAGAAGAACAAAGAGAGAGGGGTAAAGAGGGAGGGACAGGTAGAGAGGGTGATACCTAAAGAGGGGAGAGAGAGAACAAAGGGATGGAGAAAGGGAAGAATCAATAAAGAGTGGGAGAGAGAGAACGTGAGGGGGATGAATATTCAAAGTAAAACATAATGTGAGCGTGTTATGTTTTTCTTTGTAAATTTCCAAGCCTTTGGCTTGGATTTTCTTTGAGCTTCCAACCCAAAGCTTTGGAGTGAATTTTCAATGTCCAACTATATGTTTATGTAAGTAGTAAAAAATTGACATAATCTTGAGTGTGCTCCCCATTTGGTTTGCACGTGTTTCAATGTCAAGTTAAAAATACCACAATAATGTTAAGCTCTGTCTCAACTATCTAACCATGTATTTTTTTTCACATTTTGAGTATGTGAAGGTTTTCATCTTTAATTTCTTTTGATAGTGTATTTGTTTTTTGTCAAAAACCAATATGTGGTATTTTTTACTTTATTTTAACCGTTCATTGAATTTTCAAATAAATTACATTTTTGGAAACTAGACTCCATTCTACACATATTTAAAAAATTATTTTCAATCAATTGTCAAAATTTTTAGGGGGAACATGCTCAATTTTCTATTTTTTAGGATATGTCCACTTTGAAAATTAGTAGAAAATCACATATTCATTAAAAAATAGTAAAACAATTGGGCATAAACTACATGGTGTTCACTAATCCCTCATCAAATTTATTTTTGAAATACTTAAAAAAAGTCAATATTTTAGGGGGGGAACACTAGAAGCTATGTTATGCTTTTTTGAAAAAAAAGGACCACTTTATTGAACATCCAAAATATTGAGAGGGAGGGGGGTGAATTAGTATTCCATAAAACCATTCACATAAAACCCATTTCAACATTAACACAAATCTGACCAAATCAACAAGAGAAAACATGGAATCAAGATTATGCACCAACACACATGAACACCAATATTAAGTGGCTCACTGCCAAAAGCATGAACTAATGAAAATGCACCTTCCTTGTGCTGGGTTTAGTTCTGATGAAGCACAATACGTAGATGACACACTTATCTCCACATCTATACAATTTCACACATATCCATTCGCACCTCTGTCTTCATATATCTTTCACACATTCTCCCTCTCTACCTCACTCCCTTTTTTTCACAATATCTTACATATATATATATGTGTGTGTGTGTGTGTGTGTGTGTGTGTGTACCCATGTTTACTAATTAGATTGGATTAATCAACTATGTCAGCATTTTCCTCATCTTTTCACATAAGCAATCGGCGTGGACCTAAGATAGATCCCATTATACACACATAAAAAACTTATCAATAATGATACATAGTTAGGTCAGCTAGAGTTAGACCAAAAACTCCAAATATACATGCAATCCATCAAATGTGTAACACAAAAACTTGTTAGCATATTGAATTCTTCCTTAGACAACATCAAGCTACTTATCTTCAACACCACACAATAAGATAATCAAATATGAGAAAATGTGGAATCTCCCACATTAGTATACTGTATGAAAACTCACTATAGACTACGAAACAAAATATTGTCATTCATATCTTCCAAATGCCTTTACATCTTATTATGAAACTCCAAAGCAAGATGCATCTTGTAGTCTCAAACCTATGTACAAAGTCCTGTGATGATATCTTCTTCTAAGATAGAATCTAGACCAAAAAAATAACGTACAAATCTAGTGTATGAGTATGACATTGTTTCTAAAACAACAGGTAACTGTACCTTTCCGACCATACAACATAGTCAGCTAAAACCATGTCAATGGATGCAATTGATATCAATACAAAACATATTATCAGCTTTAGAGCAAATCTTACACAAAGGGAGAATCCAGATCAAAATACATGTTCAATAGACTTTCATTATCGGAGTAGCTAAAAATTGATAAACATAAAAATTCCATTTGTTGACATCAACGACAATCTCTCAATTTCCAACAATCTCCCCCTTTGTCATTGATGGAAACACATGATGTGAAAACCAAAAAAAAAATCTTCCTAGATTTTTTCTTCAAACATTATTTTACAAATTCTTGTTTTCACATGATACCTCTTTCTTTCTTTCTCCCCCTTTTGACATCAATGGAAAAGGAAAAAAAAGAGTTTTAAATGCTTTAAAAGATCCTTTGCATACCTGAATACTCCCCTTAATAAGTATATCCCAAATAGAAATGATGATCAAAGGTTGATGTCCCTTGAAGCTTGCTAAGAATCCCAATCCATGAGGATCTCCCTTCATCCCAAAGTCTTTTTGCCTTTGACAAAGTACTTCATAGATAATTGAGATCACATAAGATGTCCTTCCCTTCAACCACAGTTCTGGGGGTATCATTAGATTTTAGAATCATGTCAGCTACCAAAAGAGTATAATAGATAGGTGTACACTTGATCTTGATTAAATCTCTGAGCTTCCCATATTGTTCAACCATCTCTCCTTTTCCTTTATGTGATGCAAGGTATTCTTCATGCAGTTTTGTCAATCCATACCAAATCTAATCATCCAAATCAAGAGTAGGATCAAATGAGCTAGATGTAAAATTGATCTATGTTTCAATTGTGTTCTCAACATCCTTGAATTTCTGAATTACATCAAGCCAAGTCCAACAAAATGTGAATAAAATCTTGACCTCTTTCTCACAATCTTGAATATCTTTAAGTCTTTCAAGTGTAGAGTAGTGAATAGACTTGCATTTCTCAATAATTTCCAACAATCCTTTATCTTCAACCCAAGTGACCATGTCACTTACTACTCTACTCTTTAATTCATCAAATCTATCAGTTAATGAGTTTGAGCTTACCATCATGGAATGCGATGAACTAGTGATGACACTAGGAGCTATCTAAAACTATGCTCTTCTCCTAGCTAATTGCTTAAGTCTTCTTAAAGCTGCTTAAGTCTTCTTAAAGCAGGGTCAACCTGAGCTACTAGTACATTAATTTTTTTGACTCTTCTCTTTTCTTTGGAGGAAGACATTGATTTTTCAAATGTTAATTTAGTCTCCTCAATAACTTTAGCTCTTTCAATGTAGGTTCCAAACTAAGGTTTTCTAGGGTCCTGGTGGCAGTTAATCAACAATTCAATACAACCAACAACATAGTCCCTCTCAATTTCATATCTAAACTCAGGTAGCCATGAATTCCTTGGTTCAACTACCTTAATTATGCAACTATCAGTGGTTACCAAGAAATTTATATCATTCTTATATTTTTAACCAATTCTCTGTGAACTCTCCTTCTCTTCATTTTTCTTTGAAACTTACCAAAGAATGCAACAAGAGCATCTCCTTATGCATCCAAATCCTTGATGTTTCTTGTAAGTTCCTCAATCTGATGGGAGACCGGTTTGGTGTTCTCCCAACTAACTTCACCCATTCTCTCCTTCATCAAAATGAAAAATTAGACATAAAACCAATATACCATACTTGAATGTACAATTATTCTTCTTCTTGATATCTCTCATATTTTCCAACAATCGTTGTTGGAGCAGCTCATAGAGGTCATATTCCATTCTATTCTCAACCATATTCAATGCAAGATCAATTGCAGTAGTGGAGACATGATTGTCACCAAAGATCATCTATGTAATAACTATGCTTGCATACTGAACTACTGGGTTAGTGATTCTAGCCCATGTGTTCCTAATTAAACTTCCTCTATCATGATTACATTCAAGACTCAACCCAGAGGATAGAAAACTAGTTACTTCCCTGATTACATCTCTTGTTATAGCATGTGATTCTTCAAGCCACACATATTCACCATGAATTCTGTTAAGAGACATTTTGATACATCTTTCTTCATTACTAAAGTTGGCAAAGTCATTCCATACATAAAATTTCATTTACCTAAGAACATTATATTCTAGTTTTAGGGTAAAATCATCTCCAATTAATTCTTCAACCCACAATATGCAAGCTTTTCCATAGGAGGATTCTTCCAATTTTTGGTGAATGTATGTTCCAACATCTTCAATGGGTATAACACCAAAAGGGATTTTTGAAAATGCACCCAAAGGATCAAGTTCCAAGGTTTTAACATGGTGCAATTTAAGATGTGGTTCCAACTTCACCAAATTATCTATGATTCAAGATATATCCATTATATTCAACAAGACTCATTAAACGATTTAGTTAACAACTTACCTCTTTCCCATTAGCCAAAGCCAAATTCTGAGTTTCTACCGTATGAGATTGCTTTGGTTTCTTCAAGCTTCTTCTGCATGCTTCTCCTTCTTCACCAATGCATTTTATTGAATGAATTTTCACTAACTTATCCAAATTTATTTCTTTTATTCCAATTTCCTCTACAATAAATGTTTTAGATCACAAGTAGATCACCTTGAAAATCGTGTATACTTCCATCCTTTCAAATTCTGTGGAGTTCATTTTTCACACATGTGTGTTTGTAGCTTTCTTTTGCATGAAATATGAATTAGTTATCCTAATAAATACATACATCAAAAGAGGGGTCATTGAATATTCTAATTATTTTTCCCCCTTAGGCATTGTCTAAATTAATTTTTTATGGGAGTGGTTGCACCGAAGGATGGCATTCTAATGATTCTGATTCACTTTTCTTAAATTCTCCTTCCTTTCTCCAAATTATTTTTATTTCTTTTCTCACTTCTTTCAAATCCATGATCGATTCATGTCTCTTTACCAGATAAATACTTTTCATCCTTCTATTTTGTAGTTTCTCGCAAAATATTATGGATTGCTGCAATCATAGCAAACAACATTCTTCCTTCCATATTTTATTTTTTTGAATCTATATTCGCACTGATTAGCCTTGTGTCCAAATAAGTTGCAATGGTAACAATAGCCACTAAATGAATAAAATGCCTTGTTCAACTTATTACTACTACATTTCATAACCTTATGTCCAATCTTTTTGCACTCAAAACATTGATTGGAGACTAATAAAGTATCATTCATCTTACTATTGTAGTCCTTCACCCTATGTCCAAATTTATTGCAAAAATAACAAACACCATTAAAAGATAAATACCTTTGAGCATTTGGTTGTCTAATGGGAATTCTTTTGATATTTCTCCTTAGATTCTTGAACTTTCCATCATCGCTTTGAATCTTCATATCAAGAGGTTGATTTGCTTTTGAGCTTTGTCCTTTTTCAAGTCCCAGACCTCTTTTGTCCATAGTAGGTCTCTGAGAATCAATCAACTCATCAAGCATTGTAGTTCTTGCCTTGAATTTATCCTCATCTCCTTTTTCCTTTTCCAGATCTTATTTCAAAGTTACCACTTCTTTCTCAAGCTTTACACATTCATCCATCTTACTATGAATTTCAATTTTATGATAATCTTCAATTTCTCTCTCTTTTTTTCCAATTATTCTTTTAGTTCGGTGATGACTTCATCTAATTTCTTTAATTGGTCATAGGCTTCTTCATATCTTCTCCTTATATTATTGATACATTCATTTGCTTCCTTCAATTTATTCTTTAGATCTTCATTTTCTTTTGAGTGTCCAACAGTGATTACTTTCAGAGGAAAAAATATATATATTCAAATTCTAAGACCTTCCTCAAGCTGTTAGGATTCTTTAGAGGAACCAGGCTCTGATATCAATTGTTGAACATCCAAAATACTAAGAGGGGGGTGAATCATTATTCCATAAAACCATTCACATAAAACCCATTTAAACATTACCACAAATCTGACCAAATCAACAAGAGAAAACATGGAAACAAGATTATGCACCAACACACATGAACACTAGTATTTTTATGTGGAAAACCTAAAACGAGAAAAACCATGGTGAGGATTAGCTTACAATATAATATATCTAGATATAGAATATTACAAGGGGTCGCTGTCAGGACTCATTGTCCTTGAAAGGCTCACAACTTGAAGTAGAGACAAAAGATTTGGCTTACTACCAAGATACAAAATGAAGTGGCTCACTGCCAAAAGCATGAACTGATGAAAATGCACCTTCCTTGTGCTGGGGTTCAGTTCTGGTGAAACACAATACATAGATGACACACTTATCTTCACATCTATACAATTTCGCACATATCCATTCACACCTCTATCCTCATGTATCTTTTGTTAGAGTAATAAGTTATTATGCTTAATTAATTACATCACATGTTTGATTAATTAATTAAGTCACTTATTCCTCTTTATTGCTTAAGCTAAACTTAGGCACATTAATAATTAATTATTAATTATTAAGTGTGCACACTAGGGTTTCATTTAGGGTTTCCTTTTAGGGTTTCTTGATCTCCTTCATAAGGATTGATCACATTGTAATAATTGATTCTCTTAATGCATTTTCTTGAGGTTTTGAGAACATTATTTTGGTTCGCATGTCTTTTGCATGTGACAGGTATTCATTTGCATGCAGGTGATCTTGGATTCTAACATGGTATCAGAGCTCCAGACCTGCAGCTGCTTGTTCGTGATCTGAAGATATGGCCTCTTTGTGAGTTTCGGGTGCAAGGGTTTCCACAGGCATTTTTTCTGCAAGATCTGGGGGTAGCCTATTTTTTGGCTCACAATGGGCTCAAACGGACGTCGCCATCGCGTTCGCAGCGTCCCAAAACCCTAGAAACGCCTGTCAAATCGTCCATTTTCGTGCAGTTGATCCGGGAGGCAAATTTTTTTTTCTGGGGGGCCGTACGGCCTCCCCAGCAGCATCGAGGTTTTCAAAAAATTAAAAAGAGTTTTAGCGTGGCCCGCTCTTCGGTCAAAAGAGCGCCCTTGGAACCGCGAAGAGCCACCCGGCTCGGCAGCACACCCTTGGCGCCGCCCATCCGCCAGACCCCGGTCACATGGAGGACCGGGGGCTCTCCATTCAACAGCCGCCGCGATCGGAATATTCCGATCTTCGAAAAGCATATACCGGAGTCGTACAGGGTATATTCCGGCGATTTGCAAGGCATATACCGGCGACGGAAATTTTTGTGCAGGGGGCCGAATTTTTGCGCCGACGGCCAGATGGCCGTCAATTTTAAGCTCGTGAAAGGGTGACGTCATCGGCCGTACGGCCTCCTTGCCCCTCCTAACCCTAGTTTGCCCTAAAGAAGCAGTTTTTTTCTTTTGGCCATAACTTGGGCATACGGTATCAAAATCGAGCAAACGAGATATCGCCGGAAAGCTGATTCCGAGCTCTTTCCTGTAGTGCAGTTTATTTTTCAGTATTTTACTGTTTTTCTGCATTTATTGCTATTTGAAGTCAGATGTTGTTTTTGGACTTCCGAGCTCATAACTTTTTGCCACGATCTCCGTTTTTTGCCTCGTTTGAAGCATCAGAAAGGTATTAAGGAGCTCTATATTGCTGTCCATACACTTTTTCTGTATCTTTCCCAAGTTTATCAATTAGTCCAGATTTGGCCCGATGGGTTGGTTGGCGATTACTTGGATGTTTTGGCAGTTGGGAGAGTGAATTTTGCATCTTTGCACTTCGTTTGCAGTAATGCATCATTTAATAATCACTTGCTGCATCATAGATTCTAGAGTTGTTCCAGTTTGGAGTTTTCCAGTGTTCCGTGGCATCGGGTTTTCTGTTGCTTTATCATGATTCCTTGAGTCAATCAGTGACTCTCATCCGGTTTCAGTAGTATACAGAAGAATATTTCCTTGCTTGCCTATATCAAGTTCCAGTGTTACTCTACAGAGTTCTTCCAGTGCTTCTTTGCAGCATGTAATCTCATTGTAGGGGGGTTTTGTCCCACTGGGTTTTTCCTTCTCTACTCCTTTTTTGTGTTGTATTGGGTTTCTTGCACATCACTTTGTGCCATATTTTGTACTCGCACTGTATTATAAAGTGCCATGGGGGGTTGTGTAGTGCCTTTGTTTTGCCATCACACCTTTGTCCGGTGAGTGTCCCTCCACGACAACAGTGAATCCAGATGATTCCAGTCTCATGTATGTGTGCTTTATTTTGCACACCACTTTTTCAGTTGCAGGTGCTTTCTTGTGCACTTTCAGATGTTCTTGGTTCCTTTTCATGCACTTCATTCTTGCATTGTAAATGGGTACCTGATCAGGCCTCGTTGCCGGGACCCATCTTTGCTTTCATGCATCTTATTCTAGTGTTTTAGCTTCTTCCTAAGTTCATCTTAAGGGGGGGTGTTAGAGTAATAAGTTATTATGCTTAATTAATTACATCACATGTTTGATTAATTAATTAAGTCACTTATTCCTCTTTATTGCTTAAGCTAAACTTAGGCACATTAATAATTAATTATTAATTATTAAGTGTGCACACTAGGGTTTCATTTAGGGTTTCCCTTTTAGGGTTTCTTGATCTCCTTCATAAGGATTGATCACATTGTAATAATTGATTCTCTTAATGCATTTTCTTGAGAGGTTCTAGAACATTGTTTTTAGTTACGCATGTCTTTGCATGTATGTGAGGTATTCATTTGCATGCGAGGTGATCTTGATTCTACTCGCCTTTGTATTATAAAAGTGCCATGGGGGTTGTGTAGTGCCTTTGTTTTGCCATCACACCTTTGTCCGGTGAGTGTCCCTCCACGACAACAGTGAATCCAGATGATTCCAGTCTCATGTATGTGTGCTTTATTTTGCACACCACTTTTTCAGTTGCAGGTGCTTTCTTGTGCACTTTCAGATGTTCTTGGTTCCTTTTCATGCACTTCATTCTTGCATTGTAAATGGGTACCTGATCAGGCCTCGTTGCCGGGACCCATCTTTGCTTTCATGCATCTATTCTAGTGTTTTAGCTTCTTCCTAAGTTCATCTTAAGGGGGGGTGTTAGAGTAATAAGTTATTATGCTTAATTAATTACATCACATGTTTGATTAATTAATTAAGTCACTTATTCCTCTTTATTACTTAAGCTAAACTTAGGCACATTAATAATTAATTATTAATTATTAAGTGTGCACACTAGGGTTTCATTTAGGGTTTCCCTTTTAGGGTTTCTTGATCTCCTTCATAAGGATTGATCACATTGTAATAATTGATTCTCTTAATGCATTTTTTCTTGAGAGGTTCTGGAACATTGTTTTGGTTCTGCATGTCTTTTGCATGTGTAAGTATTCATTTGCATCACGGTGATCTTGGATTCTACTGCTTTGTATTATAAAGTGCCATGGGGGGTTGTGTAGTGCCTTTGTTTTGCCATCACACCTTTGTC
>VDFB02048649.1:32500-56991 GCA_007258455.2 Sequoia sempervirens
TACGCCCTCCTGCTTACTGCAGAAGTGCAATTACGCCCTCCTGCTTACTACAGAAGTGTAATTGTGCCCTCCTGTTCACTGCAGAAGTGCAACTGCGCCCCTGTTTTGCTGCAGAGGGGTGACTACGCCCCTTGGAAGCATATTCTTGTGAAGTTGATGGAGAAAGCGGGATAAAATATCTAATATTCACTTGCAGGGCTATCTATTTGCTCAATCTTCTTTAAAATTATCCTTGTTGTTTGCATTAATCTAAAAACATAGCTTAATTAGGAGTAATATTTGTTGCTTGTTGTTTTTGTCTTTTTGTGTTACCCTAAGGGAGTATTAGCTTGTTTCCGCTTTCCCCTTGCACTTCGTGTGAGCCTGGGGAGTAGTTGGAAACGGTTAGTGCTTTCTTCATAGTGGGACCTGCTTGGGGATTTCATCACCCCAAGGGACGATTCCAACCACGCATCATAGGTAGAATTATGCAAAGGCGAAGGCATGCCCCAATCCGATCGTAAAGCATTAATTAAAGTGAATCGTCGAAGCTAAATTGATACCCTGAATGTAGGCGTGAAGAGTTAGTGCAGGCCAGCCGATTATCTCATTTGGGGTTTCTGACTCCATACCGGCAGGGCTAGTGTTCCTGAGTTAGCCTCAACGATAGAAATTATCTCCGGGGACTCCTAGATCCTTAGTAGAAATCCTAGATTAAGACCACTTTTTCCATACCCTTAACACTAATCATAGGGTTGTATTTGCTTAAGAGTGTTTTCTTGTGAGAAACCAGTGAACTTTTGACAGTTTGGCCTTATCATTATCATTTTAAAGTCCTTGCCATAGCCATTTACATCAAACCAAGCCTCTGATTCACTGCAGAAGTGCAATTCGTACTGTTTTTCTTGGTAGAAATGCAATTAAGCCTGTTTGCTGCAGAAGTGCAATTCATTTTGTTTTGCTTTCACAAGGTGAATTCTGCAGCCCCTGTTTTGCTGTAGAAGTGCAATTACGCCCCTGTTTTGTCGCAAAAGTGCAATTACGCCCCTGGTTTGCTGCAAAAGGGAAAATTTGCCTTCCCAAACACCCGAAATCACCCTGTTTGGATCCTTTTAGCCTTTAAACCATCATTTAACCATTCCCAACCATTACCCCATCATCCCAAGCCTTCGTTTTGTCACTTTAAACCTTCAAAAACCTCCATCGGACCCCTTTTAAACCTTCAAAAACCCTTGTTTGACCATTTTAAACTTCCTTCTCATTATTCCAAACTTTCGTTCAACCATTCTAAATCCCCATACATTCTCCACAATCATCCTTAATCACCCACTTATTCTAATTTCCCCCTAATCCACCAATAATTTCTTACCATTTGCATCTCCAAACATCACCCATAACCAAACCGTCCTAACCTTGTGTTACAAAGTGGATATCCAAATTGACCATAGCGCTTGAACTTGATTATTGGTCTTTAACTTTGACCCTGATCAATTTGCCTCCATCTTGAGGCGAATTCGGTGGCGTAAGTTATCATCTTCGACCCAATCAATCCATTCCTATCTTGGGGTGGATTCGGTGTCGTAATCACCCTCTTAATCAATTAAATCTCTTGATTGTTAAGGGTAACTTCCTTTGATCAAACTCAAGGTATCCCTCTCATCTCTTACCACCTAATCCAATCAAATCTAATCAAATCAAATCCAATCCAATCCAATCAAATCCAATCCAATCCAATCTAATCCAAATAATCCAATCCAATCCAATCTAATCCAATCCAGTCCAATCCAAATCCAATCAACCTTATCCAATCCAATCCAATCACATCACCTTCGACCCAATCAATCTACTTCCATATCGAAGTAGATTAGGTGTTGAAATCATCTTTTGATAATCAAATCTTATCGTCATAATCAATCCCATCACATCATCTAATCATCCTAATCTGAGCTTTAGTCCAATCCTGATCTGAGCTTGACCAAAGTCTCGATTTGAGCTTTAATCCGTTCCTGTCCAAAATCTTTTATCCATCCTCTTTATCCTCTCACCATCATGAATCCTTATCCTCCATCAATAGTAGTCAAGGGAAACCCTAATTGCATTGATGACGATAACGAAAGTCTGGTTGATCAAGAGGTATACAACATAGATCCCATTGACACTATCATCTCTAGTAAGTTTTCTCCACCCGCTTTCCAAAATCCAATCACCCCCTCGAGTTCTCCCGTTATGTCTTCATCCATGCCTAATCATGTTGCTTCTGCTACCTTTGACAAGGGATATCCGTCATATCCATCATACCCTTCATCTACATCATCCTCTTATCCAACACCCGCATCCTCTTATCCTAGTCTACCATCTCAATACCCCTATCCTAATCCCCCATCCACATCCTCCTATCTAAATCCTTCATCCGCATATGCCCACTACCCTAATCTTCCATGCCAATCTACTCACTCTAATCCTACATTCGTACCTTCATATCCTAATCCAACATCCACATCAACTTATCCTAATCCCACATCCACAGTTCAATATCTCCATCCACCACCCACATCCTTGTGTCCTAATTTAGCATGCCGATACCAAAATCTTAACCCTTCACTTAATCCCCCATCTATTTCCAGTCCTCCATCCAATCCCATTCACCCATCTACTCCTATTCCTCCATCCAATCCCATTCATCCATCTACTCCTAGTCCTCCATCCACTCCTAATCCCCCATCTACTCATAGTCCTACATTCAATCCCATTCCTCCATCTAACCCTAGTCCACCAATCCATAATCCCTCATCCACTCCCACCACGCCATCTCAACCTAGAGCATTCAAGTCCCTCACTCAAGAAATTCTCCAAGGACTTATAACAAAGAAGCCACCCCCAACTCCACATCTTGAAGTCATGGAACCATGCCATCCCAATCTATCATCCACGGTAACTAGTGATGAGAGCCTTCTCCATACCACACCTATCATTACTATTACCACCCCTAGCACTGATCAAACCATTGAAACCATTGAACCCACTAAATCCATTGAACCCACATCCCCTACTATGAGAACCACCGAATCCATCAAAGACACCCAATTCCAATCCACTCCCTCTACTCCTAGATCTACCCAATCCATCGAAGATACCCAAATCCAATCCACTCCTTCCACTCCTAGTGTCACTAAAATCCATTCCCATGAATGTTTTGAATCCTCCATCCCTCCATCTTCTTCACTTGAAGAGCCCCACCAAGATTCCCTTATCATGCCTCCTGCACACGATGAGTCATGCCAAGAGTCTAATCCAAAGCATGTCAACATATCCCCTTCTCTAGATCAAGATCCTACCATCCCATCTAATCCACCTCAAGATCATAGTCTCCCATCCGTTCCATCCCATGATCCCCTTGTCATTCAATCTTCCACCACTCCATCTCCATCTCCATCGCATGAGTCCACTACCACAAATCCAGATCCTATCATATCCCCTAATCCCTCTCCTAATATCACCTATCTACATGTTGCTATCCCATCTCCCTCTCATGATCCCCCATCATCGCCTAAAACTACTATACCTACACCGCTTGCATATCCCCTTGGTACTCTCACATTCTTCCATGGTGGCCTCCTCGCAGAAGAAAAGCATAGTGTATTTACCGCCCATCATCCTCCACCTAATAATGGACTCGCATCATGTTTTCAGAATAACACAAATCCTGTCCTAGATCAAATGCTCAAGAGAATGAACTATCAAGGAAAAGGTCTAGGCCTTTATGAGCAAGGTATTTTAGAGCCCATCCAAGTCAAAGAACAAGTCTACATGCAAGGTCTTGGACCTATTTCCCAAGCCTCACAATCTAAAGATGTTGGTACAACCTCTAGACATCCTCAACGAGCCTTTTCCAAACGAAATGTCGGCTCTTCCCATCGCCCCACTAGATCATATGTTGCCATCCCTCCTCCTCTATCGTATCACCTCAAAACCACCATCCATCTTCCTCCTTCATCTGCTCCATCCATTTTGGGTCCTTACATCCCTCCATCCACCATATCCCATCCTTCATCCACTCCATCCATCTTGGGTCCATATATCCCAAGATCACCTCCTCCATCTCATCCTTTTATCCATCCAATGCCTATCCATGTCATCCATCATAAAAATCCTAATCAGGATCAACAAAGGCACATACCTGCACATCCTCCGTCTACACATAATCCACATACTCCTACCTTCGTCACTCCACATCATCCATCTCTTCACACCCATCCCATGGCTACTAAATGCACTTTGGATGCTAACATAAAAATGCATAAATCCAAACATCCACATGAATCAAAAGCTTCCCATGTCCCTTCTAAAAGACATGTTAAAGCAAAGCAAAACCAAATCCAAAATCCAAATCAAATCTATAGGCCGCAAAGGCCCACCAAAGTAAAGATCAAAACCATGTGGATCCCAAAGAAAAAAGATGCAATGCCATCACATGAAAAATCTGTAAGAACATCCAAAGTTGCTAATCCAAAAGCTAGTCATACACCCCTTTCATCTCCTAAGTCTGTTTTGGGTCCTTATGTTCCAAAGTTCACCACCCCATCTCCTCCATTATCCACACATTCTCCATCTAGTAATCCTCTCATCTTTTCACATCCACCACCACATGTGCCAATGTTGGTCCTGAATACATCTCCCCATCACATATCCACCCCATCATTCTATCCATACCCTTTCCAGCATCCCATCCATTACCCCACATATCTCCCCCATCAAATCCCCCTACTTCATCCTCTTGCATAATCCATTTATCCTCATAAGGTTGTACCAACATCCAATAGTCGGTTCGAACATGGGCTCTTACTACCTCGTATAGAACTTGATGCTTGCGTCCTTCATCCATATCCTTATCATGTATTTAACTTGATGCTTGCGTCCTTCATCCATATCCATATCCTTATCCATTTTCATCCCCCTACTATCCAAAAATTCAGAAAAAGTCTAAAAATCCAAAAAAATCAAATAAAAAAAATAAAAAAATAAAATAGTAAAGAGAAATAATTCATCCAATGGTGAAAACTTGGCAAACAAGCGCCTTGGACAAGTACCATGATGAAAACCTGGCAAACAGGCGTCATGCGTAAATCCCCATCTGCACTTGGGGGCAACTTCCTGATATGCATTCCCACCATCCACTATGCTTCTAGCTATGCACCCGTCTTCCTGTTATCCATCCTCTTCATAAAACCCCTCCATCCCACCTATCTTCCGCATCCTACCATCATATCCCATTTATCTCCTATCCCTCCATCCTTCTTGTGATCTTGATCAAAACAAGGGAACCTATCTATACATGCTTTGGCCACCTCTTGGTATACATTCCCTTCATCCATGCTCTATCATGTTCCTTGGTCATTTATCCTATCAGCCTCGATCATATAACATAAACATGTGTACCCATCCTCATATTTCTGTTTGAGCTATGTCAGTGAGAGCATAGCTCCTACGTGACATAGTCCTTGGAGACATCATCTATCTTGACATCCTTCCATCTCCCCATCCTTATCTTTATATCCATCCTTCATCTCCCAATCCTTATATTCTCATCCGTAAACAAATCCTCCATCCCCCATCCTATATCTCTATCATTTCATCCCCACTGCAATCCTTGTCATTTGGTATTTGGCTATAGGCCTCCTTCCATGTGGCTTAATGCCCTCTATCTTCGCCCTCGCGCACAGCACCGCCATCGCCGTCGCATCGCTTTTCAGCACTTCATCCAGACGTCCCTCTTTTGCTTTTCCAATGCGGTGAGCATACTCAGGCGTTTCCGCCCTCGGGCGTCATCCCCTTCCGGGGCGTCAAAGCCCCTCCAGTGATATTAAGCCAGCGGGCGATCTCAGCCCTCGGTATTAAGCCCTCCATCGAGATTGTATGCACCAGCCAGTGTGTCGGCCCGTGTCCGCCACTCAGGCGTGTCGCCCTCCATCCCCGGTATCGCCAGCCAGGTAACGTCATCGCCCTTCGTCGAGCGTCGCCAGATCATCGCCAGCCCGTCAATCGCCCTAAGATCGGTCGATTCCGAGTATTACCTCCCGTCGGCCCTCGGTGTCATCCCTCCCTCGATAATGTCAGCCAGCGGTATATCACGGCCCACTATGGCGTACGCCCTATCCTGCCAAAATTTCACTTTTTTACAGTCTTTTTCAGAAAAACTAATCTCGACCTAGTTGTTTAATTTTGCTCCCGAACAAAACCCATGTCTTGAAATTTTCAAAATTGATTTTTGATTTTTACACCGACACTTCCGGAGGCCATAACTTTTGACTCAGGTGTCCGTTTGAGCTGAAATTTGACAGGTGGTTGCGTTATGAGATAATGAGTTGGAAACCCATTGGAACCCATTTTGACCCATTTTCGGGGCCTCAAAGTTTCATCTTGACCCTCAAAATCCCAATTTAGTGTTTTTTTACAACATTTTGAAAAATTGTTTTCACTCATAGCTCAAAATGCATATCTCAAATCTAGGATGTTAGTTGGCAATTCATCCTATCTCACCAATGGGTATTTCTTGGAACAAATTGGGACTCTCAAACATACGACCATGAAGTTTCCTAAAATGGAAAAATTTGATAATTTTTGAAAATTGCCAAATTTGGAAAAAATTGCTTGTCAACACCTTACATCCCTTAAGCCCCCCAACTCGGTGTAGAATCAATCCAATCATATCCTTCAATCATTATAGTCTTCAATCCAATCCTCATCTGAGCTTTAATCTTATCCCAATCTGAGCTTAACTAAACCCCTAATCTGAGCTTTCATCCATCTGCAGTCAATGTCTTTGGATACCGAACAAAGTCTTAAGATCCCTCCCTCCATCTTCTTCAATTTTGTCCTATTTATCCATTCTAATAAATCCATTCACTCCTTCATCTACTTCGAACCTTCATCTATCATCTCAACACTTTATCGAACCTCCTATCATCTCAACACATTCATCAAACCTCCTTCTATCATTTCAAACTCTCATTCCATAATCTTGATCAATCGTTTACTCATTATGAGTAATCTTCCACCTGTTCCCACCCTTCACCTTCTAATTCCAATAATTAGTCATCTATCCATTTGGTCACCTTTTCCTCATCCAAATCCTTATCCCTCTATCCAATCCACCCAAACAATCCTTTTCCTCCCCGCACCCTCTCCCCTCATCCCATCTCATAATCCCTTGTCATTGGTATCTAGCTATAGGATTTTCCCCATGCAATCCAATGTCATCTATCTTATCGTCATCACTTCTGCTTCTTTTGCACATCTTTTCTATCTCATCGTTCATCACTTCATCATTCATCTATATGGCATGTCATTCACCCACTTCATCTTTGACGATTTGGATAACTATCCCATCCCTGAGCTTTATATAGTCACTATCCTCCAATCCAATCCAATCCAACAGGTCTATCTTCTTCTGTCGTGTCAGTTCCTTCATTTTAGCCCCTTATCTAGGGTTATCTCATCATCTTTCATCCATCACTTGTTTGTGGCCTTTTGTCGAACTACGTTGCCCCTGCGCTTTCACGTAGGCAAGGTCGATCATTTGATCCGCCCCCGGGGTTCCATCCATCATCGATCTATATTGTCCACTTTTCTCCTATTCTCCATCCTATCTTGATCATCCATCGAAGTCTCCATCATGGTTCATCATCAGCCTCTTGTCGAACTACGTTACCCCTGCGCTTTCACCACCCCCGGGGTTCCATCCATCATCGATCTTCATTGTCCACTTTGCTCCTCTATCTCCTCGCATCAGTCCTTCTGCTCTATCCATCCACTCCTTTATCATCTATCATCAATCTTTGCTTTTGTCTCTCTAGTCCTTGTCATCCACCATTAGTCTTCATCATCCTCTTTCTACTTTTATCCATGGTCAGTCGTCCGCCTTTTATCGAACTACGAGGGCTCTGTGCTTCCACGTAGGCAAGGCTAATCTTTGATCGGCCCCCGAGCCCCTAGGTTGCTAGGATGTGTTAGTCTCCTATCTTGTGTCATGTCTCTCGTGTCGCGTCGTCAAGCTATGCCCTTATCTAGCTGGTTCTTAACAAACAAGACCCACTTGTATCAACAAATCCAATCAGTTTTGAATATCCTACGTCATATCGATCTTTTAGCTTAGTATCCATCATCGGTCTCAATAGGATGCATCCTTCCTAACAGACCTCATCAATCCATCCATCCCCTGATCCTATGGCAAAGGACATTTGAAATTAATTGTGATATTTTGATACTTTTGGATTTTGTTTATCATTTGAGCTCCCTATCATCACTTGTCAAGGCCGCCATGATCCATCATATTATGGTGTGTTTTGATTGGTCAACATAGGGGCATATCTTGCTTTTTTGATTGATTGTGTCTTCTTGGTTGTCCCACGTAGTACCCACCAAGATCCCCAAGGTCTTGTGTTATGCTGGGGCATCCTTTTGTGCTTGTGGTTATCTCAATACCTGGCCCGAACAAGGTCTTTGTGACCTTGGGGTGTTGGGATAGCCTTCTTGTCTGTTGTGTTTATTTCATGCATTAGACACTATTACGCCTTGGTTCCACATACCCTGGCATCTTGTGTCTTATGCTATAGCAAAAATCAGTGCTCTGAAGATGGAAAATTGCATTAGGATTGCATTTCATTCTCCATTCCATCATTTTGCATATATCCCCTATCCTCTTATATATCACAATCCCCCCATCCATTCATCCTTCATCCTTATCTCACATCTCTATCCAATCCCCATCCATTCCATTTAGCCCGAATCATCTAATCATATCCTTGGTTTTGTTCTCAGTCTTGTTACCAGCCTTGATCCATCATCATCATCATCCATTAGTATCCTTTCCTATCCCTTTGGTGTTGTTTTGGGATGTATCCTTCCCTCATCAACAACACTTTCATCATCATCATCGGGAGGTATTCTTCCCTATCCTTTAGTGGTGTTTTGGGATGTATCCTTCCCTCATCAATACCACTCAGTGGGATGTATCCTTCCCTATCCTCGTGTTGTTTCGGGATCCTTCATTCCCTCATTGACAACACTCCATCCATCCTCAGCCCCTTTTAGCTTGTACCTTGACTGGGGCAACATCCTCTTCATATTTGCATCCATTTTGTTTCCCAACCTCCTCCCTCCTTTTCATCCTTTCATATCCATCCCTTTACATCCTCTTCCTCATCTCCCTTGGCATCACATCATCTATTTCGAGAGCACACACGTGTTCTCTTCAACCCGCATGTCCTCTCGAGGGGGCATCCTTCATCCCTAATTTTCATCATTTTCTTTTTCCCTTCCTAGTCACTCCTTTGGATGATTGGGGCATCTTTTCCAATCTAACCATCTTCTTCTAGGTTCTATATTTTAATATTCTTCTTTGAAATGATGCTGCTTAGTAACACCATCTCAAGGGGCCGAAATCTTGGTATCAAATTGGACATGAATTTATCCAAATTTATCACTTTTTAAATCTAAACATCCTCTTATCAGGAGTTAATTAAGTAATATTAGTATTATTTAATTAATATCTTTAATTACGCCAAATCCTAAGGTATTTAAATGCCTTACCCTCCTTAATCCTCTTTTCATCAAATAAATTAAATAAATATTACATTTATTTAATTCCTCACATGTCATTTTCATCTAATCCTAATCCATCTCCTAATTTCTTCATTAAGGATGTGCACATGCCTAAAATCCTTGATTAGGATGTGTCACATCCTCCAACTTTTGCAAGTTGGCTTTTAATCCTAATTAACCCCTAATTATCCTCTAATTATGATTAATTAAGCCTAATCATTCTCAAAGGAATTTTTAATTCCTTTTTATTCTTCCTAGATTCCCCTCTTTTATATGTGAATTTTTAATTCACATTCCATCCTTCCAAGGCTTCTAGAACCTTGGACTTGTCACAATCTCCACATGTGACCAACCTTGGACTTGTCACAATCTCCACATGTGACCAAGTCCCCCCTTTTTGGAGCCCATATTTTATCTTTTAGACTTTCCTAAGAATGTGAATTTTTAATTCACACTTATTTCCCCAACCACCTTTCCTTTTCTCATGTAGATTTTTGAGGAATTCTAAAATTCCTCAAATGTCCCTTTCACTCCCACTTGGGGACAAGGAATCCCTTTTTGTGCAAATCTCCTCACTCCACAAGGTGCATGTCCTTTTTCCACCTCAAGTACCTTCTTGACACCTCATTTACATCTCATATCCCTTGTCCACTTCACCCTCCACATGTCAAGATGTGAGGGCTTGTGGGTTCTCAACCCACCATAGCCCTTCATCTTGGCCTTGTTGGAGCAATCTTAACCGTTGAATTCTCTAGAGAATTCAAAGTCTCCTATAAATACCCCCTCCTCAAGGGAATTTTCAACACTTTCATTTGGAGCAACCTTATGCTGCCAATTTGCCTTCTCAACACTTAGTCATTTTGCAACCTTATGTTGCCAATTTTCATTTAAAACACTTAGCCATTTTGCAACTACATGCTGCCATTTTGTGCACTCAACCAATTTTCAATCACATCCACTTGCATTTGCATCCAAGCACATAGTAAAGATCCTCAATAGAGCCATCAAGGAGCACACATTCCATCTTAAGCAAGGGCCAATCAAAGGGGTATCAACAACAAAGGAAGGTAAAACTATTTGTCTTGTGCTATCTATTTTCCTTATTGTTTTGTCACTCTCTTTTGGCTAATCTTGAGGTGTCCTTGGTTATTTTATCATTCATATTTTGAGTCATTTTATGCACTAGAATAGGATAAATTCCAAGGTTCACACTAACCATACAACCTAGTCAGTTGAAACCATGTCAATGGATGCAATTGATATCAAGATGAAACAAATTATTAGCTTAAGAGAAGATCTTACACAAAGGGATAATCCAAATCAAAATACCGGATCAACAAATTTTCATTACCAGAGCAGCTGAAAACTGATAAACATCAAAATTCCATTGAGGCAAATGTCCAAATTCCATTTGTTGACATTAATGAAAATCTCTCAATTTCCAACACACTTTGTGTGACCCCTCTTTTTGAACCCCTTATCTCTACCATTTTAGAAAAATAATATTTTAGAAGGTATATTTGGAGCACTATGACTTATTTTTATTATATATTCAAATTTTGAGTGTAACCATCTTCAATTTCTCATCTAAGGTTATTATTTCTTGATTTTAGGAAAAAAGTATCCACTAAATACCCCTTTTTGGTCCCCCATGTTTGTGCACTTATCCCTTGAGATCAAAAATATTTTTTATTCAACAAGAGATGCCAAAAAATTAACTAGGATATTTTCTTGATTGAATGTGTACTGTCATACATTTATGACCTATTTCAAGGGAGGTTCCTTGAAGAACTCTATTTATTTATGACTCAAATTTATACTGAATAGGGTGTAGAAAATGAAATTGAATTCAATTATAATTTTTATGAAGACCAACCAAACTCATTCAAATTTATCATGCTCTTTGTGTGGTTCATGTCAAGATTGAAGTAGGATGTGAAGTTGGTTGAGTTTTCCTTGGCCTTGAAGAGGAGTAGATAGCTCATGACTCAAAATGATAATTTGAAACTCTTTGAACTACTTTGAATCTCTATGACCCACTCTAGATCTTTGCGATGTACTTTGTAGCTCTACAATCCACTCTAAAGCTAACCACCTTTCCTTTGTGACTAGCTCTAGATAGGTCTAGAATACTCAATCCCTGGATCCTATAGTTTCTTTTGTCACAAAAACATGTATATGTATGTATGTATAGAAGTATGAAATTATACAATCATTCAAGAAAATTCAACCATTGAAGAATAAGTAAGATAACACATTATTTATCCATCCTTAAATTAGTTGAAAATAAAATAGAGGTATTTAATAATGCATTAATTGTGCCAAGTCCATAAAAATAGAGATATATAGTAATATTTGTATGAAGAGAAAAAGTAGTCACTAGGACTCATCATTTCCCCTACTAGAATTAAACCATATACTCATGGTAAAATCTAGACCTCTTCCTCTTTGGAAAAAATTCCCTCTTCAATCATTTGACTACAGTCATATTCTCCCTCTTTGTACATAAAAAAGTGTCATCCAATCTTGGAAAAATTGTTTGAGTTATAATTCTAGTGAGTCACTTTTCCATTTTTCTTTGGGGAATTTGGGCAAGGGAAGTCAAGAGTGGAACAAGTGCCAGAAGAAAGGGGAATTTCCACTCTTATTGCCATTAGTTGATTAGCGAGATGAGATGACTTGCTTTGGTGAGGCTCCAAAACATATTAGTTGGATACATACACTCCCTCCATTGCATATATGTGGGTAATTCTTCCCATATATTAATACAAACCTAATGGGTATTGGAGGAAGGTACCCCTCATGGTCCTAGAGTGCAACAATACTAGATTGAAGATTTCATATGTATTCGCTCCTGACCTTCAATTGATATACCTATGACTAATATTTTTTGGAAAAATAGGTAGTCCCAGATATTCATGGAATATGAGGAGGCTACAAGTAGTTTAAAAGGTGTGTTATTTAGTTTTTTGCATTTCCCAAATTCTATTTGGTTGTAGATGAGGGAAACAAACCCTCATAATTGGACTTTACCCACATACACATTTAACATCAAAGTATGGTTGTGCCCCATGAGGAACCCATAGTGGAAGAGATCACATAGCATATCTTTATACTTTAGGGGGCTCTAAAAATAATTCTCCAAAAAATATTGATCATTTTCAAAATCAAATGGAGGGTTTCAAGAGATTCATAAAAGCTCTCATCATAAAAAATATTCTCTTGGAAAAGAGTGTACACACTTGATGGTTCAAACTAAGACAAGAGTGCTTCCATAGTTTTTTAAGCCTAAGATACTCATTCCTAGGTTGAGTTATTAGCTTGTAGAAGGGACTCCAAATCCCTTTGGAGTTGATATTTTTGTCTCTTAGTCAAGTTTCTATGAGTGAAATTGGCATTGGGGGAAGCATAAAAGAGGCCCAAACACTTGTATGGTGCATAATAGGAGGTGGTCTTTGTTGGAAAAGTGTTACAATATGGGCACCCTTGGTAGTATTAATAACTCTCTCTTGTGTCATGGCTTGTTGTAAGTTGGGCATCCTATGTAGCCTTTTTTCAAAATTCATCTAACTTGATGGCGTTGGTAGCAAGAATTTGTTACATTTCCTAAATTTGTTGTTTATATTTTTACAAAACAAGCTTTACCTTGGACAAAGCTAGGTTCTACAAAGTATACACTTCCTCATCTTATTTTATAATTAGTTTAGATAGAGGTTTCCAAACCTCTCTAGGGAGCTTCAAAAGGCTTTGCCTCGAGGACCAAATGGGTTGAGGATATATAACCTAAAATTTTAATGATCCCTACTACTTTTGTTTCTTCTTCGTCAATTTACTCCTATAGTGTAGCATAGAAAAATGTATCTTTGGACATTTTCACACTCATTTGGGTCTTTCTTATGGATGTTGGCCTAGTTTTTCCTTGATTTAATGTTGTAATGTGGTCAACGCATTCACATTAGGTCTTGGACACTTGTGAATTAATAAGAACTTTATGATGCCTTGTAAAAGTGTTGTGAAGTGTTGTAACACAATTTAACACTTTTATAGGACCTTTTTACTATAATTCACTTAAATAACCTCTTTTTATCACTTACCAAGCCTTATTTCAAAGTGTTGTAACAAACTTTCACACTTTTCTAGGCTTGTCTTCAATAATTTGACAATTTCTCATGCTTAATTGACCCCATTATACACTTATAGGCCTTATTTAAGTGTGTTTTTTAGAATAATCCTGTTAAACACCATTTAATACATATTAATTTCTGACACCCACTTAAAATGCCTAAGTGGGACCCATTCTCCACTAGGGGCGAATGAGTCCCATTTGGCTCAAAAATCAAAATTATTTCAAAATTCTAGTAGGATATTATTCTCTAAGCCTTGAGGTCAGCCTATGATGTGGTATTTTCAGGAAATTTTGTATAATAATGTATAAATATAGGGTTTTCACTCTCATTTCACTCCCATTCAATCAACTCGCTCATTCATTCACTCAAGCATTCAATCAACCACTTTAGGATTCTAGGCATTGTCAAGCATACATCCATTGGAGCTTCTACTTGCATATATTTAGATTTCTACTTCAAAGGTTTGGTGAGTTGTAGCATTGCATGTTGTTCATTCATCATTCTATTTTCATTCCATTTCATTTTCAAGGGTTTAATTACCAAACTGGGGTTTGACCAAGGCAAACCCCTATTCACTAACCCTTAACACTTTTTCCCCTCTTTGCATGTGTTTTTTAGGTCTTGTGTGTAGATTTGTCAAAGAGAAAGGTGTGAAAAGATATCAAAAAATCATCAAATTCATTCAAAGTGGTCAAATCCCTAAAAGAAGCTTGGAGAACACCTACAGGTCAGATTCTGCAGTTTCGGATTCGAAAACCTATCAAGAGCTGAAGTGTAGATCGGGAGCTACAAATTGCATTTTTGAATTTCTTGAGATCTGAAAGTGGACTAAGTTTCCATCAGTGGCATATTAGTCCCACTGCTAGGCCTGAAAAGTGGTTTTTACAGTTTTGAGTACCCTTTTGTCTGAAACTCGTTCTGACATAATTTCCTTGAAATAGGACTAAGTCACCCAACTTGGCATAAGTGTCCCAGTTGGATTCAACAATGATTTTTGTAGGATTCCAGAGCTCCTCTCCATCACTTTCCAATTTCCATGTGGACCTCTCCAATCTCATTAATTTCTATCACAATTTACTTGCATTTTTTAGTTCATTTGGTATATCATAGTGTGTTTTCAAACAAAGTACATTTTCTTAGTTTTGCATTAGTATTTAATTATTTTTATCAATTGTTTGCATCTAGGACATCCCCCTTAGAAAAATTTCAATCATCCCTACATTGGAATCTCAAGGGCATATTCTTGAGTGAGCCATCAAGGTTTTTGGATACCTCTCTCCTTTTAGGTGCAAAACCCTAGAAGTGTAAGAGAGCCCCTATCCAAAAAAAAATTGGTTCATATAGTAAAATTATTTGAAATAGCTTCTTTGTTCATGAGGCAAGAGCAATTGATTCTTATTTTATAATTTAAATGGCTAGAGGCTATGAGGTTTTCTATATTTGTTTGGAGTGAGGAGTTGGTAAAATGGAAGTGGAGGTAGGAGTGGATTCAATCTTATTATTTGGTTCTTATGGCTTAGTTTTAAGGAATTCCTCCTAGCATCTTTGGTCATCATCTTGTTACAATAAATGATACTTTATATCTAAATGGATGAGGCCATGGTGACTTATCAACTCACTGGCATACTTGAAACTATTGATTATTGTTTGAATGCAATTATAAAGAAATACAAGTAGATTAATGAGGCAATTTAGGCTATTGGCCCCATACTAGAGATGAGTGATCATGTGCACTCCTGGCCCCAACATTATGTTGTAATACCTATTTCAGGTAAACAATTTTATTTCCCAAACCACAATTATGGACCAAGGCTTTAGAAGATTGGTTCTCTCAATTCCTTTGGTGGCTCCCTTGCTGAGGATATACTAAGGCAAGGGCGCTTGAGTAACATGAAATCTATGGATAAGATCCTCATAAGAAGATTTAGATTGAGATGTATTCCCCTATTTTAGTAATTATTGTAAGCTAGTTGGTTATGGTAAAACTTACCACTATGTAAACCCATTTTACAGTGGGAAATTTGAGGTGATAATTTTGTAAAAATTCCTTGACCAACTCCATTTCAAACCACTTAAAAAAATTTATGAACTACAACCAACTAGCCTTGCATGAATATTTATACACTTGGAGAGTCAAAAAATATATTTTTTGGCTTGAACTTCCTCTTTTGTCCCATGGCTACCTTGAGAAATTTTGTACTTAAGTAAACGATCTAAAATGTATAACTCCAAAAACTTCAACTCTATATGCACACAAATGGAAAAATGTGATATACCAAAGAGTTGCAAAGATGAGTGATGCAATTGTTATGGATTATGGAAGTGATTTTGCATGAATTTGTGTTTTGTAATTAGTTATCTACATGTATTAAAAAATTGCATGAAAATTATTACTTGTATGTGGAGATTTTATAATGATGAATAGGTATCATAATGGTAATTAATTCACACAAACTAGAAATATGCCCCAATTCAACACTAATTCATTATAATCTTGCCATTATGCTTCTTGGTGATGAATTATGTGAGATACCTTTCACCCCCTTTGGTAGCCATTTAAAAATTTAACTATACCAAAGTACTAGTACAATAATGATGAAATCATCATACCAAGGATCTTTTGGCCTTATCTAAAATATGGTAGAATAATTCTTCAATAAAGTGCAACCAAACTTGAAATGAATTATACTCCATGTCAAATTGCATATAAAGGAGTGGTTTGTATTTAACTCATCCCACAATTTTCGAAAGATCATTATGACATTGCCTCGTATCTTTATGAAAATATTTCATATGTTACCATGACCGTAGGATAAAATTTCATACACATGGGGACTTGGTATATTTAGTACAATTTCAATTACCATGAATATTGTAAGAAAAATAGAAAAATATGCAAGGTTCTTACATCATAGGCATCACTACATTTGAATTTCATTTCCATTTATGGTCTCATGGTGATGATTGGAGATGTCTAGACTGTGGTTACGATGACAATAGTTTCTGGCACCATCTAGAGCTCTACAATATGTGGCAATGGATTTGTGGCACTCAAGATTTAGTTGTCTCATAGAAAATATTTAGGCGGATCAATTAATTTGTGATAGATATATTGGTAGAGGAGACCACATTTTTTGGTTTTCATCCTCCTCTTTTTTGAGCAAAGGGGAACCCTTTCTAAATTTCAACCCTTTTTTAGAAGAGAGCCACCATTTTTAGTTTTCAAGCCCACCTTTTTATTATCTGAGAAGTCTTAGGATTCAAGACATAAAACAAATGGAAGAGATATCTTCCAAGGTAAAACACTCAATTTGAGCTTGTAGTTCTATAGAGAACTCTTCTTTAGATTTAAACTCTTGATAGAAATTTGATCTATGACAATTGATTAGGAGGGTCTGCCAGTTTCCATCAATTGGCAATAGATGAACAACTCCATTACTAAATACTTGGCTAATTTCATAGGGTCCCAACCAATTGGTGTGTAGTTTTCCTTTGAAATTGTGATACCTTGAATCATATAATAACACACAATATCTAACCCTAAATTATTTACTGATAATGTGCTTTCATGCCACTATTTTCCTTGTTGCTAGATTAGTTTAGTGTGCTAAAGTACCTATAGTATCATCTCATCCAATATATTAAGTTGTGTGATTTAGTGGTGTTGTGTTTATGTTAGATCATTCCATAACTCAAACTTTTACTTTAGTGTTTCTAGTTTGTACTCAATAGGGAACATTGGTTGCTTCTCATAGACTAGCTGATATGGGGTGAAATTTGTTATAGTCCTCTAGGTGGTATTATAAACCCAGATAGCTTTTGTTAGTCTATTAGCCCAATCAATCCTATTTGCTGAAATAGTCTTTTCAAAATATTCCCCAATCCCATGTTAGTCACTTCAACTTGTTTATTTGTCTGGGGATGATAAGGAGAAGATTTCTTATGGTTGATTTGATATCTTATCATAAAGGCTTTAATTATTATTGATATGAATTGTGGGTGCCGATCTAATACAAGATCCCTTGGAGGTCCAAACCTCTATAGAATGTGCTTATATAGGAAATATTCCACATTTTCTTCTCATGTTGTACACAAGGATTTTGAATCTTACAATTTAGTGGCATACTAAGTGCAAACTAGAATGTAGTGATTACCTCTGGGGAGTGGATCAATTAGACCAATAAAATCCATTCTCCACTTCTAAAATGGTTCAAGAACCACTTGAGGGTGAAGATGAATTTCACTAGAGAGTATGGGATGTCCCATCCATTGGCACTAGTCACATTTCTTGGCATATTATTGGATTTAATTACTCATGGTAAGCCAATGGTTGTTAACTCCAAGGACTTTGTGCCCAATTTGTAGATCTAAAAAAATGTCCTCCTGAAGGTTTATGATGACATGAATTTATGGTATTGTTTACTTAATTTAATATACGCATATCTAAAAAATATAATCAAGGAAACATTTAAACAATATACCATTTAACCATATAAACCTACAATTATTCCTAATTAATCGCTTGATTTATTTTGGGTTGAAATATGGAGGACACTTACCTATGTCCAAATTAAAAAACCATGGGGATTAGATTGGTGTAGAAAAAAAATGTTAATCTAGAAAAGCATCATCCATTGCTTCATTATTCCCCTACATGGTTAATCTTGATAAGAAGTTAGCAACCACATTATCTTTGCCTGATTTTTCAATGATAGTTATGTAAAATTATTGCAATAACAATAACTAATGAATGATTCTTCCTCCAACCATAGCTTTAACGATGAGGTATATGATTTTATCATGCTTCATGTGGATAAACACTTTTTATCTTGTATAGTGCTAGATTTTATTGATGGCTTAAACTACTATGAGAAACTCCTTTTCTATGGTAGTGAATTTTTTCTCTATTGGACTTAGGTTCTTACTCATGTAGAAAATGACATGCATACCACCAGATTCAATTTTTTTCCTAAAATAACCCATATTTCTTGTTTATATACTTATGTGTTAATGTGAAAATGTTCTCCTCAATTTGGTTGTTTGATAACACGTGTTGTAATCTAGAACTGCTTAATGGATTAAAAAGATTGTCGACACTCACTAGTCTAGTTAAATTCAAAACCCTTCTTCAATAAGAAAAATAGTGGTTATCTATCCTACTAAACCCTTTAGTGAACCATTTTTAGTAGCCAATGTGCCTTATAAAACTTTTACTTTAGTTTGAGTTTGAGGTGAAGGGATTTGTATAATGATTTAATTTTTTAGGGTCTACTTTAATGCCTTCTTGAGAAACATGATGTCCCAAAATGATTTCTTCAATCATCATAAGGAGACATTTATAATTATTCAAGGAAAATCAATGCTCTTTACATAATTCTAGTACTTGGCCTAGACTTTTTAAGGCTTCCTCAAAAAAAATGTATGGACTATGAAATCATCCATGTACACTTCAACACAAGATTAGTCAAATCCATAAAGTGCAAGTATAACTCATTAGAAAATGGTTAGGGCATTGCATAATCCAAAGGGTAAGACTCTATAGGCATATTTTCCACATGGGAAATTTAATGTTGTTTTGTATTGATCCTTTGGATCTACTTGAATCTAGTTATATACATTAAAACTATCTAAGAAAGAGAAATAACAATTGCCAGCTAGGTTGTCTAAAACCTAGTCAATGAAGGGGAGAGGAAAATAATACTTTTGGTTGCTTTATTCAAATCACTATAATATTTGGAGGCACATAATTTCACATTCTTTTTGAGGTACAATTACTAATGGTGAGAATCATTGGTTTTCAAGGATAGGATAGATGAATCCAACCTATACTAGTTTTTCTATCTCTTCTTTCACTATTTCTCTTAAGGCAAGGTTAATTCTTCTATGGGGTTGCCTCGTAGTTGAACATATTTAGTGTAGAAATTGTGTGTGTAGATTCTTGGATGGATGTGTTTCATATCTTTATACTCCCAAGAAAAATCTTGTATGTGGTTTTACAACAACTTGGTTATTTGTGCTTCCTCTAAAGATACTAGTCAGTTGTTAATGGATAATTGCTTATTTAGTTGAACAACAACTTGTTTTATCCTTGAATGAATGTAATCAATTTTATTATAAGTTTCTCTATATGTGTTTAAGGGAAAAGAATGAGGAAGAAGTTGGTGCATCATGCTTACATGATGGTAGCCTAGTTGATGTGAAATTACCTCTACAAAAGGGTAGTTAAATTATTTTAAAGAGTCTCCGGGGCATCTTTGGAGCCATATGTAGACATCTTATTATATTTCATTTGAGAAAAGTTAATTCATCATTTTGTTCCTACTCTTAGTAGTCTTCCAAATATTCTACTATTATGTCATGTCTAGTGTGGATGATTCTTACTCATTTGAATATGTAACATGATATATCCATAATCTGTTATTATATTACATGAAAGGTTTACTAGGTGGGTAGATAGATAGTTCATTTAGCTTAGTCCCACTAGAAATATTCATGTTTCCTTACTAATAGTTAATGATAAATGTCATTATAGATAACCAAGGTTGGCCCAATATAATTGGGTATCCAATTTTTTTCCTTATGTTAGTGTAGGTTTTTATTTTCCTAGTGGGTTAATTTATTTTTCCTTAGTCCTAGGTATTTCCTACACTTTTTTGAAGCTTGCTTAGGATAATAAAGTGAGTTTATATCTAATAACTAGGAGATAAGTGATGTGGTGTCCCCTTCCTTAAAGGGTGGAACACTTTCCACTTTTGGTGGCATCCTCCATTTTTGCGGTTGATTCTTATTGGTTGGATTTTCCACCATCCTCTCCTTAGTTCTATATAAACACACTACCTAGCTTGTATTTACACATTCATATATACTTTTGCATATATTCACCTTGGAATCTCTTAATTAAATTCTATTATATTGACATTGCATAATCTCTTAGAGTTCTGGTTTACATTCTTTATGTTTTTCTAGTTTATGTAACTCTGATTTTCTCTTTAAAATTTCCTTGGGTTATTCAATCTATTTAAGATTTCTAACATGGTATCAAAGCTTTTGTTTTGAGAATATGAGTTCATAGATAATTGAAAGATTGAATTTTTCATGTAAGATCTTGTAAATTATTTTATGCTCTTCTCTTGTGTTTTGAATGATTTAGAGAATTAGAAAGGGTTTGCAAAGATCTAAAAACCTCTTCATATTGCATGTGTTTTATGAGATTTGGGTGATTGCAATATTTTTGGTTATATTGGCAGCATTTTTGATTGTTCCAACACATCCAAGAGGCTTGAGAAAGTCAACATTGGCTTTTGTTTCATCCAAATTGGAGATCATTTGACATAGTTTCAAATGAGGATTTGAAGCTCAAATTTGGCAAACAAGTTTTTATAGGAGCATTTTTGGCCAAAGAGGACCTTACCATTGCATTTAGGAGGCTGAGGAGATGAATTTTGACATAAAATTCACCCATATTCAGAGCCAAGAGTTGTTGAGGCAAGTTTTTTTTGTTGAGGGTTCTGTACGACCCCCAAGTCATAGTTGTATAATTATTTATTAAAAATTATGAGGAAAATACTTTAAAAATCAGTCGTTGTGTTTAAAAATTTCAAAAAAAAATTCAACAAAAAATTAATAGTGCTTAGCACTATTAGCGCTTTAGTGTTGAGGGCATTTATGCCTAGTACTTGGCGTTAAGGGCCTAAGGATCTACGACCTTGGCCACCCACAGAAGCGGTCAAGATGCTTTCTCAAAGCCGCCAATGGGTGGTTAATAGATGCCAACAACCGCATGTTCCAAAACCAAAAACTATAAACACATAATTGCAAAGGTAAACCTCAAGCCTATGACATTTTTAAAAATTGTTAGCGGTTTCTTATATCACCACCCATGCACTACTCATTTTTTTTGCCCAGTGGCCACCGCTACCAATGGTAGTGCTTGGCAACTACCAAGGGGCCATCAAGGCCCTCCAATAGGCCAAATTGGGCCTTTTTTTCAAACTTGAATAATTTTTTTCCATGGTGTCCATTTTACAAAAATAAGGTATTGTCGAAAAGCTGGAGATGAGCACTTTCCATCCACATAAGTATTGAAAAATATTTTTTGCCATTTCATGCCATATATTTTAGGCTAAAGCTGTTTATTAGTAATGTTTTCAATAGGCCATAACTTTTGTCCCGATGCTCTAATTTTTAGAAATAAATAAGCATTGGAAAGGTGCCAGGTGGTGAAGATCACTACACAAATATAAGGCTAATTTTTCCATATTTTGTCTCAGGTTCATTTTGTATCAAAATTTGTAATTTTGGCTATTTTGAGCCTATTGAGCATTGTATCTTGGAAAAAGCTTTGTAATCACACTGAACTATAAAGTGACAATCTTATAATATTTGGGGGGTGTTTTTTGATACTAGTGAAAAGGATGGGAGTGTATTGGTGTTCTCTTTTGATATATTTTGTAATCATTTGAGGATTATATTATGGGTTTTTATGTTCAACCTTCTGTGATAATCCTAGATAAGGCCAAATATAACTCTTGGAGAAAAGGCATTCTAACCCATCACAAATGGTTAAAAATTTTGCCTTACATTTATGGGCTCATGCCTAAACCAGACACACCTAGAAGGAAATCAATATGAGGCAATAAAATTGATTATGTATTAGGATTGATTAGTTGTCATGTTGATAATGACACTATGTGGGTTATAGTGGACATCAAATTTCCCCACACACTTTGGAACAAGATTTGGGAGATCTTTGGAGACCCTCATGTTTCTCCATTCCTAGATGATCCTGCTTCAAATTTCCTCATTCCAGTTGATGATGTAGATAATATACCCTTTGATGATGCTACTTTAGAGGAGCTTGAGTATTTTTTAGGCCTTGAACATTTATATGAAGCAAATAATTCTCTTCCTACTTCTCATCCTCATGTTGAGATCACATCTCATTCGCCTATTATAGATTCAGATTCTAGAGATGCTTCTTCAAAATCTTCCAATGATTCATTGCAATAAGATCATTTATGTCTTCTAGTTTTAGTCCATTGGGACCAATTTTTACCAAATCTCTCTTATTTGTTTGTAGAGTCCCTCATTTCAGATCTAGATGACACTATTGAGGACATACATCTTCTCCTTGAGGACCACTCTTTTGTACTTACATATGTTGCTACTATAGAGTCTAGTGTTACTTCCTTGAAAGTGTTGGGAATAGGATGCCATTTAATTGCAATCCTAAACATTATTTCATGTATCTCCTAAGTCCTTGGAAAGTGTTCCCAAAAAACTAGGATTAGAAAGAGATTAAATTCGAATGAAATGAACATGTAAATTGACATTTGTAATTAATTCTAAATGATAGGAACATGTGGGGATGCCCATGAAGAGCTCCTACAAAATAAGAGCACATGGGGCACCCACATGGAAGGTGGAACTCACCTTGAGTTAAGTTAACTGTTTAGAGTAAAAGATAACACTTCAGTAATGCATGTAAAGATCTTAGAAGTTAGGGATTGATGTTTACATGCATGGAGTTTAGTTTAGTTCATATCAATTCAATTTAGTTCAGTTCAATTCAGTTCAGTATTAGTTGAGTTGAGTTCAGTAATGGTTCAGTTATCTTCAGTTGCATGTAGTTAGTTTTAGTTGAATTCTAGTTGACTTCAGTTGACTTGGAATGCATGACTAATGACTTGATTTGCATGACAAATAATAGGTGACTACTTTTAGTTAATAGGGGATGATCAATCATGCATGGTATTTGCATGAATGGTGGAGAGATATGTTTTAGTTAACAGAGATTGACTTGGACCCACCTTGGGCACCCAAGTTGGCATCTTGGAGTTGAAACTTTTGCATGATAAGATATTTTACAAGGCTCAGTTAAGTGGGCCCATTCTTGGGAGCCAAATTTGAGGATAAGTTTACAAGATATCTTTGTAATCAATGTTGAGTTATGACTTCAGTTTGGGATGCCCAAATGGATGGACTTGTTTTGACATTGTTCTTCACGGTAGAAATCTACTCGAAAGGAATAGGCATGGGTTTTGTGAGATAAGCATTATGCTTTGTAATTGTAAACTTTTTGGAGTTTACAAGGCTCATTATTGTCTATTTATTGCAGCAAGTTGAAGAGAGTTTATCAGATTTCGTTGCAGGTTGTGAAGAATAATTGTTGAAGGAAAAAGAAGCATCTCAAGGAAGGATTGGAATTATTGTAATCTTATTCTGAGACTAACTAATACATTGATTCTTGGTGGATTTTTTTCCCGGAAGGGTTTCTCCATGGTATATGTTGTGTAACTTCTTTCTTCTGGTCTTATTCTTCTACAATCTTCTGCCTACTACAAACATTAAAATGAATTATACAAATAATCATCCACAAAGAAATTGTAACAAAGAGCACTTAATTAGATCTATAGTATAATAGTTTTACAAGTTTTAAAGCTACATAATTACATCCATTTTCAACAAAAAGCCTCTAGTGACTTCTTGTAATGGGATATACATAGTCTTTCAGATATAGATTTTTGGGATGATTTCTTGATAGGTACTTTAGACTTGTTTGTGGAGTCTCACATTTCATATTTGGAGGACACATTTGAGGGGTTATCTCTCCTCTTTGACGACAACCATTACACAACTGTTGTCAAACCATTATTGTCTTTGGATTGTGATCTATATTAGTCTCTAAGAGATTTTGATTTGTCATCTTCATGAATGTGGTCAAGAACGTCTGATTTGACTGTGGCAACCTTCAACATCGACACAGGGACACTTGATATGAGTTTA
>VDFB02048649.1:57091-142113 GCA_007258455.2 Sequoia sempervirens
AAGAGGCATTGAAGCTGACTATTCTCCATTTGGAACATTTCCGGTTGCATCCCCTTTATGCATCTTGTAAATATTTCTCGACATTTTCGAATGTCATTTTGTAAGTGTAATTACACAAGTCAAAGATGTAATATTTTTCAAAACAAATTACACTTTGACTTTGGTCAAAGGATTAGGTGAATTTCCCTAAAATCGTTCCACCTAACTCTCCTGATTCTCCAATCTCTTTCCATGCTTTGCTCATCCCTCTTTCTATATAATGTGAGGGATTTTCATTGTAATATTATCTTTTAGTCTTTTGCAACGAAGTGCTGCCCTTTTGTAAAGCAAACTTGTGAAACTTTGCGTTCATACTTTGTGAATGAGATTCAATCAATAAAGAAAAGGATTGCAAGCTAGACTTTGCGTTGGATTCAATACTTTTGTAAGTTGATTTGATTTGGTAGTGATTAGTTCGAGGAATCTGAAAGACTCTAAGTGGTTGATGTAAACTTTGTGTTACATCTATTATTTAGATTGCATTGTTATTTTGTTTATCATTGGTTGAGTGATCTATAAGACTTTGCGCTTATAATCATTTATACTCTTGCATGTTCTTGTTGGATAATCTATAAGACTTTGTGCTTATAATTATTCATTCTCTTGGATACTTTGTCGAAGGATCTACAAGACTTTGTGCTTGTAATCGTTCGTGCTATTGACACTCTTGTTGGATGATCTACAAGACTTTGTGCTTGTAATCGTTCATGCTGTTTGAAGAATTGTTGCGTCTAAGAAGACTTTGTGCTTCTAACGTAGCAAACGGTACGTTTATGCAGATCCAACATTGATAAAGCTACGGAACGACTTTGTGCCTTCGTGAGCTTTCCCTTTTTATTTTCTTTTGTTTGTTGTTAATTACTTCTGGTATCTCTACGCTTCGCTTTGACGAGATAGAGATATTGGCATTACTGCTAGTTGTTCGTTTCTAGTTATCAAGAATTCGGAACTTCCAACACGTGAAGCATTGTAAACATCTTCTCTGAAAAAAGAGAGAAGGATGAATGTAACACACCCCCCCCACTCCGTGAATTTCGTGTACATTGTGTAATTACTTTTTGTGATTTACTTTTGTTTCTCTTAGCAGTAAGAAGGGCGCCTCCCCTTTCCGAGAGGAGAGATTCATATCTCACATAGCTGTGGCTGAAGTCCAAGTTGTGTAATCTGTCGAAAGTTGATTACATAATTTTTCACCAACACCTCAAAAAAAATGTATGGACTATGAAATCATCCATGTACACTTCAACACAAGATTAGTCAAATCCATAAAGTGCAAGTATAACTCATTAGAAAATGGTTAGGGCATTGCATAATCCAAAGGGTAACACTCTATAGGCATATGTTCCACATGGGAAATTTAATGTTGTTTTGTATTGATCCTTTGGATCTACTTGAATCTAGTTATATACATTAAAACTATCTAAGAAAGAGAAATAACAATTGCCAGCTAGGTTGTCTAAAACCTAGTCAATGAAGGGGAGAGGAAAATAATACTTTTGGTTGCTTTATTCAAATCACTATAATATTTGGAGGCACATAATTTCACATTCTTTTTGAGGTACAATTACCAATGGTGAGAATCATTGGTTTTCAAGGATAGGATAGATGAATCCAACCTATAGTAGTTTTTCTATCTCTTCTTTCACTATTTCTCTTAAGGCAAGGTTAATTCTTCTATGGGGTTTCCTCGTAGTTGATCATATTTAGTGTAGAAATTGTGTGTGTAGATTCTTGGATGGATGTGTTTCATATCTTTATACTCCTAAGAAAAATCTTGTGTGGTTTTACAACAACTTGGTTATTTGTGCTTCCTCTAAAGATACTAGTCAGTTGTTAATGGATAATTGCTTATTTAGTTGAACAACAACTTGTTTTATCCTTGAACGAATGTAATCAATTTTATTATAAGTTTTTCTATATGTGTTTAAGGGAAAAGAATGAGGAAGAAGTTGGTGCATCATGCTTACATGATGGTAGCCTAGTTGATGTGAAATTACCTCTACAAAAGGGTAGTTAAATTATTTTAAAGAGTCTCCGGGGCATCTTTGGAGCCATATGTAGACATCTTATTATATTTCATTTGAGAAAAGTTAATTCATCATTTTGTTCCTACTCTTGGTAGTCTTCCAAATATTCTACTATTATGTCATGTCTAGTGTGGATGATTCTTACTCATTTGAATATGTAACATGATATATCCATAATTTGTTATTATATTACATGAAAGGTTTACTAGGTGGGTAGATAGATAGTTCATTTAGCTTAGTCCCACTAGAAATATTCATGTTTCCTTACTAATAGTTAATGATAAATGTCATTATAGATAACCAAGGTTGGCCCAATATAATTGGGTATCCAATTTTTTTCCTTATGTTAGTGTAGGTTTTTATTTTCCTAGTGGGCTAATTTATTTTTCCTTAGTCCTAGGTATTTCCTACACTTTTTTGAAGCTTTCTTAGGATAATAAAGTGAGTTTATATTTAATAACTAGGAGATAAGTGATGTGGTGTCCCCTTCCTTAAAGGGTGGAACACTTTCCACTTTTGGTGGCATCCTCCATTTTTGCGGTTGATTCTTATTGGTTGGATTTTCCACCATCCTCTCCTTAGTTCTATATAAACACACTACCTAGCTTGTATTTGCACATTCATATATACTTTTGCATATATTCACCTTGGAATCTCTTAATTAAATTCTATTATATTGACATTGCATAATCTCTCAGAGTTCTGGTTTACATTCTTTATGTTTTTCTAGTTTATGTAACTCTGATTTTCTCTTAAAAATTTCCTTGGGTTATTCAATCTATTTAAGATTTCTAACATGGTATCAAAGCTTTTGTTTTGAGAAATTTGAGTTCATAGATAATTGAAAGATTGAATTTTTCATGTAAGATCTTGTAAATTATTTTATGCTCTTCTCTTGTGTTTTGAATGATTTAGAGAATTAGAAAGGGTTTGCAAAGATCTAAAAACCTCTTCATATTGCTTGTGTTTTGTGAGATCTGGGTGATTGCAATATTTTTGGTTATATTGGCAGCATTTTCAATTATTCCAACATGTCCAAGAGGCTTGAGAAAGTCAACATTGGCTTTTGTTTCATCCAAATTAGAGATCATTTGACATAGTTTCAAATGAGGATTTGAAGCTCAAATTTGGCAAACAAGTTTTTATAGGAGCATTTTTGGCCAAAAAGGACCTTTCCATTGCATTTAGGAGGTTGAGGAGATGAATTTTGACATAAAATTCACCCATATTCAGAGCCAAGAGCTGTTGAGGCAAGTTTTTTTTGTTGAGGGTTTTGTACGACCCCCAAGTCATAGTCGTATAATTATTTATTAAAAATTATGAGGAAAATACTTTAAAAATCAGTCGTTGTGTTTAAAAATTTCAAAAAAAATTAAACAAAAAATTAATAGTGCTTAGCACTATTAGCGCTTTAGTGTTGAGGGCACTTATGCCCAGTACTTGGCGTTAAGGGCCTAAGGATCTACAGCCTTGGCCACCCACAGAAGCGGTCAAGATGCTTTCTCAAAGCCGCCAATGGGTGGTTAATAGATGCCAACAACCGCATGTTCCAAAACCAAAAACTATAAACACATAATTGCGTAGGTAAACCTCAAGCCTATGACATTTTTAAAAATTGTTAGCGGTTTCTTATATCACCACCCATGCACTACTCATTTTTTCTGCCCAGTGGCCACCGCTACCAATGGTAGCGCTTGGCAACTGCCAAGGGGCCATCAAGGCCCTCCAATAGGCCAAATTGGGCCTTTTTTTCAAACTTGCATAAATGTTTTCCATGGTGTCCATTTTACAAAAATAAGGTATTGTTGAAAAGTTGGAGATGAGCACTTTCCATCCACATAAGTATTGAAAAATATTTTTTGCCATTTCATGCCATATATTTTAGGTTGAAGCTGTTTATTAGAAATGTTTTCAATAGGCCATAACTTTTGTCCCGATGCTCTAATTTTTAGAAACAAATAAGCATTGGAAAGGTGCCAGGTGGTGAAGATCACTACACAAATATAAGGCTAATTTTTCCATATTTTGTCTCAGGTTCATTTTGTATCAAAATTTGTAATTTTGGCTATTTTGAGCCTATTGAGCATTGTATCTTGGAAAAAGCTTTGTAATCACACTGAACTATAAAGTGACAATCTTATAATATTTGGGGGGTGTTTTTTGATACTAGTGAAAAGGATGGGAGTGTATTGGTGTTCTCTTTTGATATATTTTGTAATCATTTGAGGATTATATTATGGGTTTTTATGTTCAACCTTCCGTGATAATCCTAGATAAGGCCAAATATAACTCTTGGAGAAAAGGCATTCTAACCCATCACAAATGGTTAAAAATTTTGCCTTACATTTATGGGCTCATGCCTGAACTAGACACACCTAGAAGGAAATCAATATGAGGCAATAAAATTGATTATGTATTAGGATTGATTAGTTGTCATGTTGATAATGACACTATGTGGGTTATAGTGGACATCAAATTTCGCCACACACTTTGGAACAAGATTTGGGAGATCTTTGGAGACCCTCATGTTTCTCCATTCCTAGATGATCTTGCTTCAAATTTCCTCATTCCAGTTGATGATGTAGATAATATACCCTTTGATGATGCTACTTTAGAGGAGCTTGAGTATTTTTCAAGCCTTGAACATTTATATGAAGCAAATAATTCTCTTCCTACTTCTCATCCTCATGTTGAGATCACATCTCATTCACCTATTATAGATTCAAATTCTAGAGATGCTTCTTCAAAATCTTCCAGTGATTCATTGCAATAAGATCATTTATGTCTTCTAGTTTCAGTCCATTGGGACCAATTTTTACCAAATCTCTCTTATTTGTTTGTAGAGTCCCTCATTTCAGATCTAGATGACACTATTGAGGACATACATCTTCTCCTTGAGGACCACTCTTTTGTACTTACATATGTTGCTACTATAGAGTCTAGTGTTACTTCCTTGAAAGTGTTGGGAATAGGATGCCATTTAATTGCAATCCTAAACATTATTTCATGTATCTCCTAAGTCCTTGGAAAGTGTTCCCAAAAAACTAGGACTAGAAAGAGATTAAATTCGAATGAAATGAACATGTAAATTGACATTTGTAATTAATTCTAAATGATAGGAACATGTGGGGATGCCCATGAAGAGCTCCTACAAAATAGGAGCACATGGGGCACCCACATGGAAGGTGGAACTCACCTTGAGTTAAGTTAACTATTTAGAGTAAAAGATAACACTTCAGTAATGCATGTAAAGATCTTAGAAGTTAGGGATTGATGTTTACATGCATGGAGTTTAGTTTAGTTCATATCAATTCAATTTAGTTCAGTTCAATTCAGTTCAGTATTAGTTGAGTTGAGTTCAGTAATGGTTCAGTTATCTTCAGTTGCATGTAGTTAGTTTTAGTTGAATTCTAGTTGACTTCAGTTGACTTGGAATGCATGACTAATGACTTGATTTGCATGACAGATAATAGGTGACTACTTTTAGTTATAGGGGATGATCAATCATGCATGGTATTTGCATGAATGGTGGAGAGATATGTTTTAGTTAACAGAGATTGACTTGGACCCACCTTGGGCACCCAAGTTGGCATCTTGGAGTTGAAACTTTTGCATGATAAGATATTTTACAAGGTTGAGTTAAGTGGGCCCATTCTTGGGAGCCAAATTTGAGGATAAGCTTACAAGATATCTTTGTAATCAATGTTGAGTTATGACTTCAGTTTGGGATGCCCAAATGGATGGACTTGTTTTGACATTGTTCTTCACGGTAGAACTCTACTTGAAAGGAATAGGCGTGGGTTTTGTGAGATAAGCATTATGCTTTGTAATTGTAAACTTTTTGGAGTTTACAAGGCTCATTATTGTCTATTTATTGTAGCAAGTTGAAGAGAGTTTATCAGATTTCATTGCAGGTTGTGAAGAATAATTGTTGAAGGAAAAAGAAGCATCTCAAGGAAGGATTGGAATTATTGTAATCTTATTCTGAGATTAAATAATACATTGATTCTTGGTGGAGTTTTTTCCCGAAAGGATTTCTCCATGGTATATGTTGTGTAACTTCTTTCTTTTGGTCTTATTCTTCTACAATCTTCTGTCTACTTCTACAAACATTAAAATGAATTAAACAAATAATCATCCACAAAGAAATTGTAACAAAGAGCACTTAATTAGATATACAGTATAATAGTTTTACAAGTTTTAAAGCTACATAATTACCTCCATTTTCAACAAAAAGCCTCTAGTGACTTCTTGTAATGGGATATACATAGTCTTTCAGATATAGATTTTTGGGATGGTTTCTTGATAGGTATTTTAGACTTGTTTGTGGAGTCTCACATTTCATATTTGGAGGACACATTTGATGGGTTATCTCTCCTCTTTCATTACACAACTGTTGTCAAACCATCATTGTCTTTGGATTGTGATCTATATTAGTCTCTAAGAGATTTTGATTTGTCATCTTCATGAATGTGGTCAAGAACGTCTGATTTGACTATGGCAACCTTCAACATCGACACAGGGACACTTGATACGAGTTTAGATAATTCATATATTTTGAACTTTCTTCCTACATATTCCTTTCAAGATTTGGGAGATAAGGAGGAACATTGTATGATGTTCATGGACCATATTTTGTATTTAGTTTCGAGTGTCTACCATTGGATCTTTTCGGGGGGGGGGGCTACTTAGTCCTTCTCATATTCTTCTCTCTATTCTTGGGGAGTGTTCTCTCTCTATTTGTGGGAGGGATTATTCTTCTTTGGGGGGGGAATTTGATATGTACATGAGTACCTAACATGGCCTCATTTTCTAGGACTCATCATCTTTTACATCCTCCTAAGTTATGCTTAAGGGAGGTGCTAGTGTAGGTTTTTATTTTCCTAATGGGTTAATTTATTTTCCCTTAGTCCTAGGTTTATCCTACACTTTATCAAGCTTTCTTAGGATAATAAAGTGAGTTTATATTTAATAACTAGGAGATAAGTGATGTGGTGTCCCCTTTCTTAAAGGTTGGAACACTTTCCACTTTTGGTGGCATCCTCCACTTTTTGTGGTTGATTCCTATTGGTTGGATTTTCCACCTCCATCATCTCCTTAGTTCTAAATAAACTCACTACCTAGCTTGTATTTTCAAATTCTTATATAATTTTGCATACATTCAGCTTGGAATATCTTAATACAATTCTATCATATTGACATTGCATAATCTATCAGAGTTTTGGTTTGCATCCTTTATGTTTTTCTAGTTTATGTAACTTTGATTTTGTCTTAAAAGTTCCTTGGGTTATTTAATCTATTTTAGATTTCTAATACCCTGAAGAATAAGGAAGTCCATATGATACTCCCAAGTATTTATTGTAACAATGATGTTCTCAAGCACCCCATTAGGTCTAGTTATGGATTGATCAACCAACTGCATCATAGATAATTCACCTACAGTATCTAAGATCATCACATTGTTGACAACCCCTAAATCAATTAGTAAATTTGATATTGAATTAACCTATATAACCACTAAAATGCCAGGGTTGCTCAAGTCTCCATAATTTTATGGAATCAATTTTGTTGACAAGACATCATAAATCCCCCTTTACTTGGATGGTGTGGGTAATTTTTTCTTCCTTCCAAGTGTTTTTAAGCATAAACTCTTGATTGTTTGATTTATTTCAGGAATATTTTTGATGGTCCATGGAATAGGAGCTTTGTTGTTGATTTTTCAAAGTTCTCTAATCAATTGAGAGTCTTGTAGATTTCCTTGAAGCTTTCAGAGTCCTCTGAAGCAATAGAAGATGGTTGTAGCTTCTTAGGAAAGGGAATTGATATTGAGCTAGGAATATCTTTGAGATATTTTAGTGTTGACGGCTCTTCTCAAGGTTTCCCTTCTTTAATGTTGATAAGAATAATTTTCTTTCTATCTGGGTGAATCTATAGAGGGAGGTCCTATTGGATTTTTTGGGAGTGTGGTTGAATATCATATATACTATCACACTTAGCATTATAGTATTCTAGTTTGTATTATAGATTGGCTATTGTGGTTGATTATTCTTGAGATTAGGTATAGGTTGGGCATGTAATTGTGACTAATTTACCTGTTCACCAAAATTTTAGGGTGACATTTGAAATGTCCCAAGCATTAGAGATTTTGGTTGGTTCCCATAATGTCTTGGTCCCTAATTATGTTGAGGTACCTATGGTTGTTGGTACTAATTTGTATTCTTCTATTAAGGAGCCATCCATGATAGTTTTATACACTTAGGCTGAGACCACAACACCCCCATTTGGGTGGAATTTGTGGAGGTGGAATTTTTAAAGGTGGACCTACCGAAGGTACAAAACATTGGTTTTGTCCCTAGTTTGGGGGAATTATAGGTCCCAATTGTTGAGGATATTGGTTAAAGCAAAAATTTGAATTTTTCTACCCATTAAGTTTAGTTCTTCCTCAACCTATTTAAGTTTAGATGGTATTTTATTTAATCAAATTCTTAATTTTAGATAGAAATTTTCATTCATTTGTGGGATGGATCTTTTCACAAAAATTACCTAACTCAATCCAATTTAAGGGTCACTCTTTGAGTGGGTGCTTCTCTTTACATCTTGGGCAGTAGATAGCCCATGGTTCAGTAGTTTTCTTATTAGCTTACATCCCATCTAGAGTGTTGTTCAAATGAAGTTAGATATTAGTTTTGAGGTTGGCCAATTCTCTCATTAATTTAGCAACATCATTACCACTATTTTTTCCTTTATTTGAGTGTCATCTTACCATCTTATGTATGTGAGTAATTTTTGCTAACTTCTATGATCTATCCAAAGTCTAATTTATTTATATCTCCTTGTCCCACAAGGTTTAAAGCTTCCATAACATATTCATAAATTCCTCTAAGTAAAATAATTTTACTAAGTTCTTCATCCAAACTATTGCCATACCTTATATGGACAAAAAAAAATGATCTATATAATCTTCCAAGTTTTAATATTTTATTTATTTCATTCTAAAAGTTTCCTTTTTTATCCCAAACTCTATTATAATATTGATATTTATTAATAAATAAAGTCTCCATTTCCTCCCAAGTATGTATGGAATCAATATTTAATTGCAAAAAGCAATATAGATTGATTTCTTCAAGGTAGAAGGAAAAAGTTTCAATTTTTGATTATCAGTCCCATAGTTATAAGAATTATAATTCAAATATAAATTGATTTGGATGTTCTAAAACCTCCTCTAAATGTTGGTAATACTAAGGGAGATTTTTTTCATAGTTATCTCATTTATTTTAGGATTCAAAGAAATTGGATATGAGAAAGTCCTATTAGCTGGTCTATCCTCACCTAAAATATTTTTTCTATTGTGATGCAAATCCCAGGGGATGTGTAAGATTATTTCCTGGTTAAATGGTTTGATGACACCCCTAGGATGGATATTGAGTGCAATTATTCAGTTGTGCTAACTGAGGATTTCTTTATAAAGAAGCCTAAAGAGTCTCTAGGCCTATTCATAAACTATGAGTATCCTAATGCTTGAGTCAAAAAATCTATCAACACCTTAAATTTATAGTTATCTTCCCCAACAATAGTGCTAAAAATGACAAGTTTTTTGTAGCTCTCTTGTTTCCTATCATTTAACTTTATCAATTCGGGGTGGTGTCTTGAAGCAATCTATGATAAGGTTTTGGGGTCTCAAGGTGGTGGTCCTATTACTAAATTTTGATAATGAGAATGTAAATTGATCTAGATAAAATACTACTTCCTATTATATTGCTTTTAAACATAAATAAACACTTAGAACAACCATCTATGTTACTGTCCATTTGGGACACATGAAAATAAATATTGAATTTGAGATATATGAAAAATAGTCATCTATACTATGAATAGGAAAACATACAAGCTGAAATAATTGTTGAATATAATTAATTCATGAAAATTAAATGCTAAAAGGTAAGTGTTTCAATCTAATTTTAGGATTTTTATGATTTAATGCATGCATTTATACTAACAAAAATAAATGATAAACATAAAACAATATATTCACAACATAATATAATAAAACATAATAAAAAATCAATGAATGAAAAAAATATCAAATATCACCTCCTTCTAGTAGTGTGTGTCCAACTCCTCTTCTAGAAGGATCTTTTGAATCTAACATGGATTTATGTGAATTTCATTCTTATTTTCATTAAATGGGACCACATGTGGTCAAACTATAAAGAGGAGAAATGGAATGTATAACAAAAAAAACAAGAATGAAGAGAATGGAGAATATTTATTCCTATCTAATGGATTGTTTATACACATAAGCTTGATTTCCTAGTTGGATGATTGAACTGGAAACAAATTGAATTGAGAACTAAATTGAACTGAGCTTCTTTCTATTTTTTATTCTTGAGATCAATTTTTTTATTGGAAAAGAGACATAAGTAAATTAACTTGGAGATTTCCTTGATTGAAGGCATGCAATCATATAGTCATGACCTATTTTAGGGGAGGTTCCTTGAAGGATAACTTTGGTTATTTGGATGGCTCAACTTTGAACTTAATAGAGTGCATAAAATATAACTAAAGTTAGTCAAAAATTTCATGAATACCAATTGGATAGTTGGAGTCGTTTGGAGTTATCCTAATCTATATGTGGTACATGTCAAGGTTGAAGTTGGGTGTGAATTTGGTTGAGCTATCCCCGTCCTAGAAGAGGAATAGATAATTCATGACTCATAACACTACTCTTGAACTTTGGAACCTACTTCAAAGCTTTATGACCCACTCTAGAGTTTCTCACCTTTTCTTTGTGACCAACTCCAAAGAGGTCTAGAATACTCAATCCCTAAATCCTACAACTAATTTTATCACAAACACATAGAGTTAGGAAAATGGTGTCTCAACCTTGTAATCACACAAGGTTACTATTTATAGTAAGTTTATATTTGAGCATGGATTAATGTAGATTTTCCCCAAAGCTTCAAAATGGTTAAATAAACATGCTCATAGAGTTTCATCGCAAGATCATGTCTGAATTTGAAGATATTAAAGTTTCCATTTTTGAAAGTTTTAAAGTCCAATTTAAAGGCCTTAGAGGCTTTTTTCCGCCAAAAGTGGTGATAACTAGTGAAATGGGTTATATATTGATAGAGTGATTCACAAGCATTTGAACAGTTCAAACAATTTATCAATTAGACACCTGGATCAAAATTTATGACGTTCAGAAGTTGAGTCTCTTGAAATGGGAGATGTAAAAGCGTGTTGGACACATAAATGAGATGTAAAGGGGGAGTTACACTTGGTGGAGTGTTTTTTTACAAATCATAGGTATCTATTATTGGAGATAAGGATGGGTGCCACTTTTTAGGTAGTTTTAGCTCATGGTTTTGTAATATTGTTTGACGATTTCATGTGTTGTGTCTCTTATATATTAGGACGCATGAGATGGAGGTTGGGTGTAAGAGTCTTATATCTTGAGTTGTCTTCAAATATATGGTTGGTGATACTTATGTGAGAAATATTGCTCTAAAAATATTGTAATCTTGTTGATTTTAGAATAAAACATTGGGTGAATTTTGGAGTATGGGTTTTTTCTCTTAGAAGGGTTTTCACCATGTAAATCACTGTATTGTGGTATGAATGTTGTTTATATTTAAGTTTATTTAACTATTTAGATCTGATTTTTTTTTTTATAACCCTCCTCTCATGAATAGTGTAAAAATTTATTTTGCTACCTTAGCTTCCTTACAAGTGGTATTAGAGCTTGATCACCTTTGGTTTCAATAGTGGGTTGTAGGGATTTTTGAAATAATATAGATTTGAGTGGGAGTTTGTGCAGAAGATACTTTATGATCTTTTTATAGGAATGTTTAGATGAAAAACACATCAAGGAGAACAAAGGAAGATAAGCTTTTTGGCAACAATTTTGATTTGTGGAAGTTGAAGATGGAGGATCTGTTAATAGATTAAGATTTGTAGGATGTTGTTGATGATAATGTTTTAAGGCCTACAAATCCTACTTTGGTTGCTCAATATAATGTTATCAACTATAAATCCAAGGGTCTAATAAAATTGTTCCTAGATTTTTATTTTTTTATCAATGTCCATGAAGAAACTTTTGCATAGAAACTATGGAAGAAACTTGGTGAGATGTATTAAGCCAAATATTTAGTGAATAAGATTTTCTTGTGGAAGAAATTATATTCCTTGAGGATGGAAGAGGGTGTATGGATTATAGAATACCTAGAAGAATTAAATATTTTGGTGGCTTAATTGGAATCAGTTGGTGTAAAAATGGATGAGGATGATAAATTTCAAATCTTGCTTTATTCTTTGCCTGATTCATGGGATTCTCTTGTTATGGCTATTGGGAGTACATATGTTATCTTGAAGATTGAAGATCTGGTGGGTTATTTTCTCTTTGAAGAGACGATGACGAAGGTATCCATTAGTACCAAGGAGGCCATAAATGTTCATGGAAGACCTAAGGAAAATTGCAAGAAGAATTAGCAGCATGATAAATCCAAATCCAAGGTGGAGATGTTTGCTGGAATTACGATATGCTTAGAAACTTCCATAAGGATTACAAAGAATATTAAGAAATTTAATTTTGATTTTGAATCCAAGAAGGAAGATGGTGATGCATTCATTTCATCTTTTTCCAATCATACATGTAATGATGCATGGTTAATTTACTTAGGTGCATCTTTTCATATGACCTCTAGTAGAGATTGGCTTTCTACATTTGAAGAATTTGATGAAGGTAAGGTATACTTGGGTGATGATTATTGTTTAAATATTATTGGTTGTGGTAAAGTTAGAATTAGGTTTCCTAATGGTAGAATAAAACAAATTAATGGTGTAGTTCATTTTCCTAGATTAGCATGAAATTTATTATATGTGAGAAAAATAATAGACGCAGTTGTGTAGGTAGTTCTTTTTGATGTAGGATACAAGAGGGTTAGAGGTGCTATGGTGATTTATAAAGGTGTCATATTTGAAACACTATATAAGATTGATGTATGCACTATTGAGAGCAATAGTACTTATGTGAAAACCAACTTTGTGGCTACTTCATTGGAAGACGTGAGGATTTCATCTTCAATGAATGGTCATGGATTATGGGTACCCAATGGTGCTCTTTCTTCTGAATCAAAGTTACTTGTGAAGAAGACTATGTTAGGTAACTAGGGACTTGACCACATTGGAGAAAAGGATCTAAGGACCTTGAAAAATAAAAACCTTGTTGAAGGGTTGATTGCTTGTAATCTTGATTTTAATTTCTTTGAGCATTGCATTTATGAAAAATAAAAATATGTTCAATTTTACTTGAGCTCTCATAAATCTTGTGGTGTATTGGATCTTATTTATTTTTATGTTTTTGGTCCTGTTGATATTCTTCCAATTAGAAAATCCACATATTATGTTTCATAAATGGATGATTGTAGTAGGACATGTGTATATTTTTTAAAGAGTAAATTTTAATTTTTAATCAATTTTAAAAAAAATTAAGTAATGGTTGAGTTGTAGATTGTAAAAAAAATAAAATATTTGAGGATTGATAATGGTGGTGAATTTTTGTCTAATGATTTTGATAGATTTTATAAATATTGTGGAATTCTGAGGCAAAAGAAAACTTGGTTTTCTCCACAACAAAATGGAGTTAAAAAAATAATGAACATGACATTGATGCAGAAGGCTATGTTAGAATTGTGAAAACATGAGCCACATGATAAAAAAATAAACAAAGACACCTTCCACGTAAGAGATGAAAAAAATAATATGGAATATTCCTCAACAAGAAAAAGCTACAAAATGAACCTTAAGAATCTTCAAGGAAAATAAGAGTTCTCAAAGGTTGAGAGTTATATCAAAGGCATCAAAAAGCATGAAAGATATTGACGAGACAATGAGGGTTGAGTGTTATATAGGAGCAACCCTAAATGATAAAGGGATTAGATCATGACAAGTGTCAACATCCATGCAATGAGATAGAATGATCTAATAATAGCTCTCTAGTTAACATAGAAAATCACTCCTAAGTTTAGCTTAAGTGCATGAAAATAAATTAGACTAATAATTAATTAATTATTAGCTAATGCATGATTACTCTAACACCCCCTTAAGATTAACTTAGGTAGTAGCTAAAAACCATAAAAAGTGAACGCATTATGGGTCCTGACAAACAAGGCCTAGTAAGGTACCCATGTACAAACAAAAGATCTCTCAAAACTAGAGAAAAGGAGAAAATTGCATGGGAAAAAATCCTCTCCAAAAGAGAGAAAGGTGAATGAAGGACTAAAAAATCTCCAAAACAAAGTGAAAGACTAAGTATCCTCCAACCAAAATAATTTCCCAAAAAAGAGGAACATGTAGAACATCACTAAAGCATTAAGAAGTTATAGACAACTGTCAAATGATGACTGATATAGTGCTGAAGTGAAGAACCTCCAAAAATAGGAATGTAAGAGTGTCCATATGGTAAATGTTCCATCTCACCAAAATGTATGGGTAACCGGTTGTTGATGTATGCTGCATCCACCTAGTACATAGGAACAGTAACTAAATACATAGATCGATCTAAAAATAAAACCAAGGAAGCATTAGCACCAACAATAAAAACCCCCCATAATGTTGAAAGGGAGAGCCAAGACAGGTACATTGAAACTATGTGAAACCAAGAAGTGCATGTAGGAGAAATAACCTGCAAATAAAGGGTGTGCAAATTAAGGCACACACACACGAGATAAAAATCAACAGGATTCACTACTATCGTGGAAGGGACACTCACTTGATAAAGATGCGATGACAAACCAAAGGAAAATATCAACCCCCATGACACTTTATATCATAGTGCGAGTACAAAAGGGACAACAGGATGTGCAAAATCCCCAAAAAGATACACCAGAATGGCACTTTATCTCAGTACATCTGTAAAAGAGAATTTGCATGAAAAACATGTCTACAATACCCAAATAGGACATAATACAGGAAATACTTATAGAATAGCCAAAAATGAGTCATCCCACACAAAAAAGTTTCTAGGAGCTAAGATGTTCAAGTAATTCACTAGAATGTGAAAACATAAAAAACTAAATAAAGTATACCTAGAGAGAAATTTAAAAAAAGTTCATGGATGGATGTGAAAAGCTATGAAAGACTGTCTCAACACCACTGGAATCACAAAAAATGGAGAAATAGGTCAAAATATATGAGCTCGAGGTTGAAAACAATACCGTTGACTTTAATAGGCTATAAAATGCACCAGTAACAAAAAAGGTGATGAGACCCACACCATTGAAAATTTGATAGAACCAAATTTCTGATGATATCTTGTTTGCCCAATTTTGATATTGTACGCCTAAGTTATGGCCAAAAGAAAAAAACTACTCCTCAGGGCCAAGGAGGGCTTCAAAGGGGCCCCTACCAACTAACTGTACTGCTGACATCAACATGACATCATGCTAATGCCAATAAAATATTCAAGGAATATTTTGTTCATCGATAAAAAATTGACCACTGATAAACATTGCCAAAAAAAAGGAAATCATTAGTATATACTGAATTGCCAAAATATCCCTATTTGCCACCATTGATCGAGAAAATTACTATTACCAGGTAAAAATTTTCCATTGTTAGATTGCGTACAAAGGCTATCGATAAAATGGCCAATCAGTGGTGTAAAGGGCCACTGACACTCTGTGTGGGGCCTTCGGTGGGCCTACCCTATGCATGTGGCCTAACAGGTACACATGCGCAGGCTATCCCTATGCAAGGATTAAAATTTGCAAAATAAATTTTGATTTGACCCTTTCTTTCTTGATTTTTTTAATTTTTATTTGAAATTTAATAAAAAAATTAAAATTTATAAAAAAAGCACCCGACCTTATTTTTTGCTTCTTTTTTTTCGAACTTCATGCATAGGGTTGCACAGGGGTTGTATAGGCCCTTGTGCAAAAAAAATTGCTTGATAAGCTCTTGATGGAGAAATAGGGAAAATTTGTAGTCAAAATTCATCAAATGAGCCTCCTGAATCCAACAGTGAGGTCCTTTTTGCCCCAAAATGCACCTAAAAATTGCTCACCTCCAAAAATTACAAAAAAAGCAATGGAGAATCCAAATCTGGAGCTTATAAACCTTGTTGAAGGAAAAAACCTCATGAATTGAGAAGAGGTTCTTTGAATCCACACTCTGATACCATGTTAGAATTGTGAAAAACATGAGCCACAGGATCAAACAACAAAGCAAGACACCTTCCACACAAGAGAACTGCAAACAATAATATGCAATATTCCTCAATAAGAAAAATCTATAGAATGAACCTTAAGAATTTTCAAGGAAAACAAGAGTCCTCAAAGGTTAAGAGTTCTATCAAAGGCATCAAAAGGTATGAAAGGTATTGATAAGGCAATGAGGGTTGAGTGCTATATAGGAGCATCCCTAAATGATAAAGGGATTAGATCATGACAAGTGTCAACATCTCACGTAATGAGACATAATGATATAATAATAGCTCTCTAGTTAACATAGAAAATCACTCCTAAGTTTAGCTTAAGTGAATGAGAATAAATTAGACTAATAATTAATTAAAGATTAATTAATTATTAGCTAATGCATGATTACTCTAATAGGATAGGAGTATGCTAAGTGGTTTTAGGCTGAAGTTGTTTCCATTGCTTGTTACTTGATTAATAGGTCTCCTACATTAGCTCTTGTTGATAAGACACCTATAGAGGCATGGTCAAGTCACAAGCCTTCAATGAGATATATTAGAGTTTTTGGTTGTGAGGCATATGCACATATGCCAAAGGAGAAGCAAACAAAGTTGGAGAACAAGGCTATGAAATGTATCTTCATTGGATATAGCTATGATATGAAATTATACAAGCTTTGGGATCCTATAGCACAAAAGGTATATATAGGAAGTGTTGTTTCTAGAGAAACTAAGCCTTCTTCTATTACACTATATCCAAAATAAATTGAACATAAATATGTAATTCAACTTCCTTCTACACTTGAGAAATTTGAATCAAGGCCCCTAGATAGAGAATAAGTTGAGGACAAATCATCTAGCATTTAATCTTTAAAATAGGAGGAATAACCTATAACTTAGCTTATTCTAAGCTCAAGGGATAGACAACCACCTGAAGGTATTCACCTACTGATTGGAGATGTATTTTTCTTTGAATACTAACATTGATGAGCCCAAATCTATAGAAGAGGCATTAGGTATGACTGGCATAGAATCTTGGAAGACATATGGATGAAAGAATTACATCTTTGAAAAAGAATGATGCATGAGATCTTGTGCCATTTCTTGAAGGATGAAAACCTGTTGGTTGCAAATAGGTGCTTAAGAAAAATATGGGTCCAAATGGATGTATTGAGAAATATAAATCATGGTTGTGTGAAGTAGAAAAAGTGATCCTAGATATAATAGTAGATTAACTAGGATTACCTATTTTCTTTGACTCCACATTCAAATAAAAACAAACTCTAGTTTAATGATTGGGTAATTGCCATAAGGGAGAGCCAATATCCTAGGGTTTGGTTATTTTAAATTATAAAGAGGATAAACTTGATGTGTATTTTAATAAGCTTATTTGACTTAAACCCTAGATCTGAAAATGTAATTTATCACATAGATGAAAATAGAAATTGATGGAACATACACAAATCTAGAAAAGGGATACAAAAAGGAACCTATGGTTGAAAAATGAGCCTGAATTTGAGTTCAAGGGTGATATCGCCCTTGACCAAAAAAGCTACTTTTTTAAGATCTACAAACTCCAGATGGTAGGCTATAGCTTGCTTTGTGTTTCTTGTGACCTGCTGCTAACAAAACTTATGTGTTTGAATTGTACACATGAAAAGGGGGGGGAGATTGTGTTGTATAGGGGCTTTCCTAAGTCAAACCTCTTTTTTTTTTCCACCTCCATGTACAACAAATGGTGATGGTAGAGAGGGCTTACTCTAGGTTGAGCATAGGCCAAATGAATACCAATTGACTAAAATAATAAATAATAAATGGTAATGTTACTTTGGTATGAAATATCTATCGAAGTGATGTCCACACCATAGATTGCAACCAAAGATTGTTTTATGGATGCTTGAATGTTTGAAGACCTACAATAAGTTAGTCCAAAAACATAATATATTGGTGTAGCTAGCATGTAGAGGATAACTCAATACATCTTCATAATAATAGCATGATTGATCATAATAGTGTTCCCTATTCATAATTGCTTCCTAATGTTCAAATGAGAAGAAAACTTTTTTATATATGCATTCTAATTGATCTTTTTTATTATAGTCTGACTTCGGGTCATTTTACAACACACATACTTGACACCCAAAAAGTTAGAATTTGAAATAGGTCACGCTTAGGTCAAGGACACCCCCACCCCTGACTGAGTGATTTTCCCCCAAATTTGTCAATATGTCAAGGAATTTAATAAATTTTCATAATCTTTCCATGAAATGAATAAATTATTAATATAATTAATGTTGTAGGCAAAATAGGGTGCCCATGTAGTATGAAATTGTCAGGATCGACAATTTATGATGCTACAAGTTGGTTGCAAAAGGTTACTCTCAAGTTGAGGGTGTTGATTACAATGAGATATTTTCTCTTGTTACAAAAATGACATCCATTAGATTTCTTTCTATTGTTGTTTCTTATGATCTAAAGGCTGAACAAATAAATGTCAAAAAAAAATTCCTTCATGGAGATTTGGAGGAGGATATTTATATGACACAACCAAAGCACTAGATGGTGAAAGGTGAAATTAATTTGGTTTATAAATTGAAGAAATATTTGTATGGACTCCAATATTGTCCTAGAATGTGGTATCAAAATTTTGATACATATGTGTTGAGTTTGGGATATGAGCGTTCTAAATTAGATCACTATGTTTATTATAAATCTTATGGTGATCGTTTCCTACTTATTGCATTATATGTAGATGATATGTTATTTATTGGTAAAGGGAAAGGTATGATTTCAAAGTTGAAGTTTCAACTTGTGGCTAAATTTGAAATGAAAGATCTTTGTGTTTTTCCAACGAAATGTAATTCAAATCTTACATACTACAAGCAAACTAGTCATGTGCAGAACATAGAATAAAACATTAACCAGAAAGACATCATGTTTGAATGCCAGAAACTTTATTCATTTTCAGAAATATCATGTACAATCACAGAGTATCACAATGCTTAACAATATAACCATCGGCACACAACTATCTCCCGACTATCCCAACAGACTACAAATAACGTTCGGCGGTGGTTAGATAACCAACTGACACGATGTTTCGTAACAACATTGATATTAACATTAATCGGGACTTGATTACCCGAAAGTACATGACATGTATTATTCTCACTAACTATTGTTTTATTAGCAATTGGCCGACTACGGCCGACTACAACAAAGTAAAGATATACCGCTAACAGGTGTATCTAGACACATTCTTGGGATGAAAATTAAAAGAGAGAGTGAACAAAAATCTATGGCTTGGCTAGAGTAAGAATGTCAATTCAATTTTACAGATGTTTAACCTACATAATTGTAGACCATTATGTGTTCCTTTTACATTTGGAGCAAAGTTGTAGATACATAAAATTGTCTCGAGTCTACGAGAGCATTTTCTAGCTAATTTTATTGTCTAACCCTAATTTCGTCTAAAACCTAATCTTTGTCTTCTTCTTCACATACTCATAATTAAATAATTTTTATTATTTAATTATACTAATATCTTCCATTTGATCATTTCTCCAATTAAATAATTATTATTTAATTATTTAATCCCTAACTAACACCATCTTTGATCAAATAAATATTTTAATTTATTTAATCTTACTAACCTAATGTTCTTCTTTTAATTTAATTAATAATTTATGCTTTTGAAAATAAATGAATTTTCATTTATTTTATTTTTAAGAATTAACTCTTACACATCTCCATGATTTTCAAAAATCTAACTCTTCCATCTCCCATAATTTTCGAAATATGATCTCTTACAATCTTCCACTAATTTCAAAATCTTCTTCTACCATTAATTTTGCTTCCACTTCCACTAATTTCCCCTAATTTCAAATTTGAAAATGAGAAAGTTTCTCATTAAATTTGTCTCCTTCCATCTCAACCATTCATTCTCTATTCGATCTTGTATGTTCATTTCACCATCTCTTCATCTATAAATTCAAGCTTCAAACTCTCTTTTTCTCTAACCACTATCTTCAAATCTTTTTTGTTATTATCATCTTGAGCCAATCAATCATGCACTCTAAAATCTGAGAGCGACACTTCAAATCTTTCAAATCAAGGAAGAGAAGAGCAATGAAGGTCAACCAATGATGGCATAAAGGTATACTTTACTTTGTTTGTATTCAATTTCTTTTATGCTAATTTGTGCTTCATTGTTTTGGATTTGTGTTTTATAGCTTACTTCTAATGGTTTGGTGGTTGTTGTTAATGATTTGAGCTTACAACTGAATTTTCAGATCCTTACATCTGGTGAACCTGATGTGAAGAACAAAACCTGACCTTTTCCTGTGTAGATTTGACACATTTTTTTATTGTAGAATCTAGCAACATAATTGTGTAGGCAAAGCGTCACATTTATATGAATCGAGTGACACATCTGCAAGCTTCAACAATGCATCTATTTATATCATTAAAATTTGATATTTTTATCTGGTGTTTCTTGTTTTCTAGTTTTTGAGGGATATAGAACAATAGATCTAAACCCTATTCTGGTTAATTGGTTTGGAAATCAGATCTATGTGCTTGTTGTTCTTATTTTTGTTTTTAAAGGTTTTTGTGCCACATTCATCTTATAGTTGCGTTGTGATGCATCTGTGATATAGAGCAACACATTTGTTAGACAAAGCACCATAATTGTCAAGATAGAGCATCACAACTGTCAAAATAGAGTGACACATCTATATAAACAGAGCACCACATCTGTCTATGGGGAAAAAGGTATAATATTTTTTATTTCTGATTTATGCATGAGCTTTGATTTGTTAGATTAGAGTTTTTGGGTTACTAATCTCTTTGTTTTAGCTATGTGGTGAACACGTGGAAGAAACTTTGAATGTGAAACTATTAATCCTTTGATTGTAGCTTGATCATCAAAGTCATTTGAAACTACTAATCTATTTTTATAGGAAGTTTGTCGAAGGCTTCTCTTTAACTACTATCTCATTTTCTATAGGTTTGATTATCAAAGAATCTAATTTGAAATGTTGTGTTTGTGCTTTTTAGATTAGATAACATTTAGATTAGTTGGGTTAAAAATAACTATTTTTTCTATGTTTGGTGCACTTGCACATTGTGTGTCAACCAAAGCTAGTGTATGTATATTCTCTCCCCTTGCGCACTTATGCGATCCTAGGTGACGAGAAACACACATTAGTCTCCTTTTTTTTATTTTTACTAGGAGGCCTGCCTAGGGATTTCATCAGCCAAGGGTTTGACCTCAAGCATGTTTCTTGGTGGGCTATATCAAAGGGGGGAGAATGAAAGTTGTACTCCAAGGAGTGGCCAACATCATTTGAAGCCAAGCCACAAGGCCCTCGGTCGACCGGGACTAGCTAGTGATGAGAGTGGGAGTAGGCCTCTCGGTTCTCAAGATATTATAGATGGGCTCTCTATTCACAATAGTCCCCTACTAGAAACCTCTTATTTTTAGTAGTCTAGAATCCTTCAACTGTAAGCTTAGTGTGGTGTAGCGTATAGTATCATGCGTGTAGTTACTCACCACGTATGCCCTTGAATGGAGATAGGCATCTTTAGGTTGGAATTCTTAGCCTCTTGAGGAGAGAGGAAATATGATCTTGTTGCCATATTGGGCCTGTGCCATTGCACCTCTAGTTATCTGCTCTCAAAAGAGAAGCATCTCACGTTGATCTTGGTGTATTAGCACCTTTGGTGCGGTGGTCCCACACTAGGTGAACACACCCAATTGAATAACTAGGCTATGTTTTTTTACGAGTGTCTTCAATTGTGTTGAACCTATGGATCCATTGGGCCTTTGGGCATTAATCCATTCCATTTTTAGTCTATATTCAATATCCATATAGTCTTCCAACTATTTTCAAAGTGTTTTCTAGTTAAAAATTTGAAAAATCAATCAAAAAAATTCTCAAAACACTAAAACTACACAAATCTAGGTAGAGTATTGCGTATGTAGAAACCTATCATGCAACAATAGGTTTCAATACCACATCTGTCTAAAAAAAAATAGCAAAATCTAGTTTGACACATCCATAGTTGTCATGTGACACATCTCTAATTTTGCATTGCAACTATAATCCTGTCACACATTTGTTAGATTTTCCACCACATCTTCTACCACACATCTATCATTTTCCCCATCACATCTGAAACTTTCCTTGACACATTTGTCTATCTTTCCAAAATTAGGGTTTCCATTAGTGAGTCCATTCTATTGATATCAAATCTGATTAAAAAAATTAACTGTGCATAAAGACCTGCCTATTTCAGACCCCCATCATCTTAGTTAAGTCTTAGGATTAGCATTTTCTTTTTCCTTAGATTAGAAGGTGCATCCTTAGGTTAGAATTGATCTCCCTCATTAGGTTAATCCTTGGTTGTCTTTGCATCCTTAGGCTAGATTTTGATTCCCCCCTTGGGTTAATCTTGGTTTGATTTTTCTTCCTTTGGTTAATCCTTGGTTTTCTTTGCATCCTTAGGTTAGATCTTTATCTCCCTCCTTGGGTTAATATTTGGTTGATTCCTCTTCCTTAGGTTAATCCTTGGTTTCCCTTGCATCCTTATGTTAGATTCTGGTCTCCTTCCTTAGGTTAATCTTAGGTTGATTACTCTTCCTTAGGTTAATCCTTGGTTGTTCTTGCATCCTTAGGTTGATCTTTAGTTAATTTTTCATCCTTGGGTTAACCTTAGGTTGGACTTATGTCCGCTAGATTAGATAGGTCAAAAATTAATTCCATCATTCACCTAACCACTCATAAATCCCACATCCAACCATCATCACTAGACCCTAGTTTCCCCTTGAGGTGTCTTGAATCTCATCCAATCTTATTGTCTTGTCTATAGTTTCCCTAAAATCATAAGTCTAGTTTGGGTTTGTCTATTCTCCCACCTTCATCTTTTGAGATTCTAGGATTTTCTTGAAGTCAATTAAGTCTATTTTCATCCATACCCCATCATCATTCATCAATCATCCACTACCTATTTTACTCTAGTTATATTTTGATTCAACCTTGGTCATCCTTTGGGGTGTTTTGATCTCTTGTATTTTCATCTTTCTATCAATAGTTAGCTTTAAACTCAGAAGTCTATTTTAAGGTTAACTCTCATCTACTATCTTCCTCACTTCCTTCTTTTGGAGATCTAGACATCTTTTTTATTACTTTGGTTAACCATTATCTTTCAAGGTCAAAATCCAAAAACCCATAATAATACATCATTTATCCTCACTCCCCTCAATCATCCATAATTCCTAATCCCATTCCTCATCTATCATCCCTCATTTGCATAATCATTTAAAACCAAAAATCTAAAAACATTAGCATCCTTTGCATAATAATTTCCTTCTAAAACTTTAAAAAATCCAAAAAAATCTAAAAAATCTTTCAAAAAAAAAAAAACTTTAAAAAATCCAAAAAAATTAAAAACATTCAAAAATCCAAAAAAAAATTAATAACTTGCAAAAATCAAAAATAAATCTAAAAACTTGTAAAAACCACAAAACATAGTCTTATATGGTTGAAACCAGGTCTTAAAGAAGGAAAAAGCAAATGGATTCCACCATGGACCCTTTCTTTAATTCAACAAATGCCATGCAATTTGAAACCTTGACAAGTAACCAACCCATGCACAAGCCATAATATGTTGTACACCCTGATGATGAAGAATATTATGTTGAGGGGCAAGATGAAGGAAGTTATTCATAAGAGGACCTTAAAGAAGTATTAGAGGATCCTAAATTCCTAAACATAATGGAAGCAGTCATGGAAGATTATCCCACTAGATATCTCATTAAATTATACAAAAGGGGGCCAAACTTCTTGCTAGTTTTTAACTTTCAATTATAATAGAACTCATAATTGAGGAAGAAACACAAGAAACAAGTCTCATTGGCATGCCTCCATTGCATAATCCTCCTTCACAACAATTAAGCATGGGTATACCAAATAGGAGGGTGTTTCTTGAGGTGACAAAGTTATCTATACCTCCATGCCCTACCTTTGAACAACAATTTATCAATCCACTCTATAATATGTCACAAGTTCCTTAGGAAACAATAGAAACAAGTAATGTGACATTGGAGCAATAATATACCACAAGTCTAAGCCTACTGCTAAATTTCACATAATCTATATCACAAATGAAAACATCTGCTCCTTTCTCGCAATTAAACACAAAATTTGCCACTTCTTCTAGTATGTCGCTTCCCCAAACACTACATTGAGTGGTCAAAATCCAAACACCACATTGAGTGATCAAAATCCAAGCACCACATTAAGTAGTCAAAATCTAAACACTACATTGAACAATCAAAATCTAAACACCATATTGAGCAATCTAAATATAAACACCACATCAAGGGGCCAAGATTTGGGAATCCATATTTCATCAGCACATGTGGTACCTAACCAACAAGCTACTCATGCATTGGCATCAAATACTATTACTTCATAACTTATGGTGCAACATCAATATTCAAGCACCATAAATCAAGGTAACCCATTTACTCATCAAATACCCAACTATCAAATGTCTAATCCATGTGTTGATCCTATTCTGAATCTAGTTTTGAATCCTCCAACTAATACCATTACCACAACGACAAGCATGTTGGTCAAACAAATGCACACTCTCCAGTAAAAAGTAGCCAACTTGCAAACCTCTAGATTGAAGAAGGCATATAACATAGATGGCATATGTCCTTACCCTTTTGAAAAGAATTTGTATATGCCTCCTTTCCCTCCAAATCTCAAAACACCAAAGTTTGATAAATATAAGGGGAAAGGGAATCCAATAGATTATGTCAAAGAATTTTCTATAGCTTGTCTAAATTTATGACACGAGAAAACTTATCTAATGCATCTCTTTCCACACAGTCTTAGAGAACATGATATAGAGTGGTTTGCATGTTTACCATCTGGCATAAAAACATGGGAGGAATTAATTGAAAATTTCATCAACCACTTATCTTATAATGTTGATCACAAGATAGACATAACAAACTTATGCACCACTAAGCAAGAAGAAGGGGAAACTTTTGCTGGCAATAAGTGTTGTCATTGATGTCAACTCAAGATGTGTTTCCATTGATGCTAAATATGTGTGTTGAAGGTTGTACATACTTTAGAGATAGTTGGTGTGCAGAGTGTATGCCATTAGTGTAGTATGATGAATGAATGATAATTTTTCTGTTGTCTATTTGTGATGCAGAGGTTGGTACACCTATCCCAATATGTTTCCTGCATGCCTACTTGATATCATTCTTGTTTGGTTTACTGTACATTGAGATAAGTTGCAAATTTTTGCTAAGGCATTTACAATATATACTCTAGGAAATGTCATGGTATTTTGGTCTACATTCCTCTATAGTGCAAGCTTTTGTCTTTCACTTCTAAAGATAAGATGGTCAAGATGTGAAGGTGTTATATCCAAGGATTCAATCACCACATCTTCTACAATAAAATTTATAAGTGATAGTGTTTTGGTTTGTGCTCTGGTAGTCTAATATGTCAATTTAGGCACATTAGGAGGCTCCACATTTCTTCGAAGGTGAAGTGTTGACCTTGCGGTTTTGTAGATATGATCAGTAATGTTTAATGTACACTAGTTTACAATACCTGGTATTTTGGTGGTCCACAAAATTAGTTTTCAAATGATAGTTTGCTACAATTTATCTGGAATTTTATGTTCCTATATATTTAGTGGGTTTCTTCTATTGTGCCAACATATGATTATAAGATATTTCAAGAAAATAAAAGTGATACTGTGCATAGAATACAATTCTTGGATCTTGGTTCACATGAAGGTTTTGGCTTCTCCCCGATGGTGCAAAGTTGAATAGTTGATAGTTTTGGTGGTGTTGTCATTGTTTGGGCCAACAAGCTTGGTTCCTTCATTTTTGTTTGATCTTGATTAGTAATTTTTCTATTAGAGGATGTGTTGTGATACATTTGGGCCCTGATATGTTGTGTGTTGATCCACAACTAATTTTCTTTTCATATTGTATATGTTTGGAGCTAACCTATGTGATAACATATGTTTCATCTAAAAGGTCATCTTGAAGCCGACCTAATTGGGGTTAAGAGTTGTTGTGGATTATATTTATAGAATATAATAATCATTTGTGAAGGTATTTAGGAATGATGAAGTGTGTGAAATTAGTTTGAAGGATTAATTATACAAAAAAGGGATTGCAACATCAACATATGTTGGATGCTTCTTTATAGCAGTTCATATTCATAGTTCTCAATAATTTTCATGTATCCTGCTCTGAGATAGTGTGTCTCATCAGGTCCTTGTATCTTTCCCTAAGGTTGTACGCCTTAGTTTGCAAGTCCTTATGCAATGAGCCTTAAACAATATTATAATATTTGCAAGCAACGAGCTTCACATATTGTGAGTTAACTCTCACCATGGTTTTTCCCTCATTGTATTTTCCACGTAAAAATATTGGTATCCTTGTGTGGTGCATGTTTTATTTTCTTCTCTTATTTTTAGTTCATGTGATGTGATGTTTAATCTACAAATGGGAATGATTAAGTTTTAATATATTTTGATTCAACCTCCCCTCAACACTACAATGTGTTCAACAATTGGTATTACATCCAAGTACCTTTGAGAAGCCTAACAGTTGAGGTAGATCTTATACTTAAACACATGGGTTTTGTAGAAAATATTAGTGATATGTTCATTTCGAAACCTAATCTAGAAGCAAAAGAACCTGAAGGTTGGGACATCAATCCAAATGATTGTGAAGTTGATTTTGAAGGAGAACTTCGGTTCTCTTGAAGATCTAGATGAAGCAAGATTGCAAATATCAAATATGAGTGCATGATGGAAAAATCAAAAGAAACAATTGATAATTTGAAGGTAAAAGCTAAAGGATCAAAAGAAGGGATTAGCAAACTGAAAGCTCAAATAGAAGGATGAAATTAATGTGACTAAAATCAAAGAAGCTAAAGATGCATTCTCAAATTTAAAATTCAAAGTTGAAGAAGGCAAGAGGATTGGGAATTTCTTGAATACCAAGCTCAATGATAAAACTTTTGATCAGTGTTTAAAGCTTGAGGAATAGATTGAATTTTTGAGAAAAGAACTTGAAAAAGAATAAGAGAAAATTGAAAAGGGTCTAAAACTAAGAGGAGCTTCTATAATTCTTTATGAGTTGATTAACTCTCAAAATCCATCTAAAGAGAAATTTGAACTGGGTTTTGAAAAAGGGAAAATTCCTTTGAATAATGTATCTACAAACTTGTATGATAACTTCAAAAAGAGTGCCTAAAACAAGGGAGGAGAAAACCTGCACTGAAAAACCTAAGGAGACATTCTCCAGAGATGCAAAGACAAATCAAGAAAACAAGAAAGAAGGAGGATTCATTCTTGTTTGAAGCAAGAAAAGGAACTTCAAAAATCCTACCCCTAAGCAAACTGCTTCCATAAAGTTCAATGGTAACTCCTATGCTTGCAATAAGTTTGGTCATAAGGTAGTTGAGTGTAGAAGCAAGATGATTCAAAATTCATTCAGGCCTCCAAGGTACAATTCTATGAACTCTCAATAATTTCATGGTCAGTGCTATGCTTGAAACAAATTTGGTCATAAGGCTAATGAGTGTAGAAGTAAAAAGATAAGGAGTAGTAATGCTATGACTTCTCAATCCTTTTATGGTTACTGCTACACATGCAACAAGTTTGGTCATAAGGTTGTTGATTGTAGATATAATTTGAGAAGAAGTAATTATGATCCTAAAGCTAGTATCACCTGCTATAATTGCAATAAACCAGGACACATTGCAAGGTTCTACAAAGAAAAGAATGTAAGACCTTCTGCTCCACAAAAGAATGTTGACGCTAATTAGCAAAAGAAGGAAATGAACAATGTATGGTAAAAGAAGGAATAAAGTGAAGTAAAGAATAAATTTGTACCTCAGTATGGTGTAGTTGAAGCCTTCGATAACTGAAAAGAAAGTATTGACTCAAGAGGAGTTGCAATTGAAATAAATTTCAAACCCCTATAAAGCATAAGATGTTGAAGTCTTCAACATAATGGTTATTGATGACATGGATATGTTTTCTTAAGGTTTTGGAGAAAATACACTCTTTGCAAAAATGTGGTGAAAGATTATGGATCTCTATGATATCATAGATAGTAAAAATTTTCTAGTGAAAAAAATACATTTAATGTGAAGCGACTAGGGTTGGTGTAAAGCATATTTAGTTCCTATTTGATCAAAAAAATTCTCATTCGAAATATATCAAGTGTGTGCAAGTGCTAAATAATTGAAGAAGTTTTTCAATGTGTTGCATGCAAACCCTAACGATATTTCTCATAGGTATTTCTATAGTTTTTCTTGTAAAACCCTAGTATTAGAAAGTGGTATCATGGCTACACCAATTATCATTGAGTTGTTGAGAGGCCAAGGCCCAAATACAAGAAGTTTCCATTCAAAGCAATGAAGGTGGACAAAGACGGTGCATTTTCAAAAGTTCCAATGGATATTGTGTACTGCGAGGATATAAGGATTTAAATCCATGGTTAGTTGAATGAAATTAAACATACCTCTTCCTTTGAAATGATCTGGCTTGAGCTGCTAAATGAGAATGGAGTATACAAGTTGGAGTATGTGAATATTGCTACAAAAGGGTTGGACATCTAGAAAGATTTTCTAGACTTTTGTGAATGCAAAGAATGGGTAAGAATTATCCTAAGGCATATTCATGGGGATTTCATTTGGCTTGAAAAACCCTACATGATCACAAAGGATGCAATCAGGGTAGTCACTAGTCTCTATGCCTCTGGACTAGTCTCAGTGCTAAAATTTGTGAGAAATGAAATGGTTATGGAGCTCACCAGTGCTAAATTTAATAAGAGAGCCCTAACAGTTAATGATATCATTGATCTCGATGTTCAGTAATGCATCAAAGGGGATTGCATATAATATATACTTCACAAACAAAGAGGGGTCAACTACTGCCATTGCAATTCACACCGCACATCAAATGGTGAAAGAAGGTGCTAACTTTGATCTATATGAGTAGTTAAGAGAGAAGCTAATGGAGAACCTGAGGAAAAAAAAAGAAACCAATTATAATTTTAGGTTTGGTTCTTTGATTATATTCCTTACTTTCCTCTTTTTGAATGAGTTACCTGGTTTTAATGGTAAATTATGGGACAAATTCACTATGGTAGCAACACAAATTAAACAACATATGAAATTTTTTGGGAATGAGCAAGCTTTCACTACTTTCTATTGGGAATTTTTCCAAAATTTTCAAAATGAGATGCAAATTGGATATAGGATAGCATCTAATTTAGTCTAGAAGTATGAAAAATAAGATAAATATTATGGTAAACAATGATCATTATTTTATGGAAGAAATGGAACCTAGAACCTGATAGATATTTAAGTCCCCTATGAGGTTGAGAATGAATTTGTACAAGGTTATGTAGATATTTTGTTGTCAAAACCTAAGGATCCCAAAGTAAAAAAGATTTGGTACATATAGAGAAATTATGGATGACATTTAACTGAAGCAAAGAGAAGAATATAGTGAAAAGAAAGTGGAAAGAGTGCTTAAGGATATTGGTGTTTGACAGTATTCAAAGATAAAAGATAAAGATGAGCTCTAAAATATGTTGGGTACTTCTTCAATGAATACATTTGATATCCCTGTGGAGGTTTCCATCACCAAATCTATTCCTTTAAAATCCAGTCAAGATCCAAGGAGATTAGGGAGATCTCCCTCTGTTGTATATCTACTCTGTAATCCTCTGAGTCCATACATATATCTAGTAGCAAAAGGAAAGCTACATATACAACTCCTCCAAAGAAAAAGGCCACTAAAGTTGGACATTCTAAGCCTAAACGAAAGGAAAAGAGAGAGAGGACAAATGAGGAAGAATTGGATAATGTTGAAGAAGTTGAAAAAGAAGATATCGCCCTACAAAAGAAGGGAAGATGATTGCAATAGAGGATGTCAAGCAAACCCATCCAATTACACATGAACCACTTGATTTTGGGGCAATCTAAAATGGAATTGTTGAGTATAGTCTACTGGATGATATAATGGAGCTACATCCAGATGTTCCTCCTGAAGACAAGAAAACAATTAAGAAGGCATCCATTGAATATATGCTTATGTAGAACATTCCTTTCAATGATATTATTGAAAAAGCTTTGGATAACCTTACTGAGGCTTTGAGACAAAGAAGAGAAGAAGCTATCAAGGTGAATGAAGAAATGAAACAACAAGCAATTGACAAGTCTAGGGTTTTTATCTCCTAAGAAGAAAAGCAAAAGATTATTTGGAGACGAGTCAAGGAGCTCCACACTAAAAGGAGAATAGATTTGCTAATGAGCTGGGATGAAAGTGTCAAAAGGAAGATCCATAATGACACTGAAGAGGCTACAAAGAAAATCATCAATGCTATGAAGTTTATATTAATTTGGAAACCATATCTAGTTAGAAAGAAGTATAAGGACCCTCTAGATTGCAAGAAGGAGAAGGTATCTCCGATATGCAAAAAGTGCAATCAGTCTCTAGTATGGAGGTAGAAAAAGAATAGGAAAAAGAGTTAGATGAAAAAACAACCAAAATCCTAGAAGAAATGAAGATGGTTAAGGTGATTTCTAAGGATTAAGATCCTTTGGTGACATTATTCTACAAGATATACCTAATGTTTCTACTCAAGACATAGACCTGTCAGTATTTAAGGGCAATGTGACTGATGGTAATGCAAAGAAAAATGAAGAGACTTCTCTTCCAATGAATACTGATGCACAAGGTGTAGAAAATCAAGGTGAAGTTGGTGTCCCTCCTCTGGAGAGTTCAAGAAATGATGAACAAAAGAAGGGGGACAATCCTAAAAAGGTTCAAGATGCAGAGGAGAAGGTAGCTAAGAAGCAAGATGCTTATGTAGGTCAAGGTTCTTCCTCATCAAATTTTTTTAAGGATCTACTAGGGATGCAAATGCAATTTCAACCTATGGTAACACCCAACTTCTACAGATTCCCACTCATAAGAGGCAATTTGTTTTGTCAAACATTTCTCCCTTCCATAAGTTACAACTTGGTGATACTTTGCATGCTCCTACAAGAAAGGAGACCCTATAGGAACACATGAAGAAGACTAGGTTAATTGATGATGTAGTGAAAATTATTCAAGAAGGATTACCAGAAGTAAAGACAAAGTCTTCCTTGCCTCTAGAACAAAATTTGAAGCTTTTAATGGATTCTTTTAAGGATCGTTCTTCACACATTGAATAAAAGGTAGAGCAAGAGGCCTCGAGAAAGACAACTGATAAAAGAATGGTTGAAGTATTTGATTAGTGTGCTAGTGCACATAATAAATTGCAATAAAATTTGAAAATTTTCAAAAAGTGTGTGGATGAAGTTACTACTCTATATCAATTTTGTTTAAAATGGCCTTGTTCCACTAAAAGCATCAAAGACTAGATTGACTCCATTGAGTCACAGATCACTCAAATGGTAGGAATATATGATCAGTCAAAAGATAAGTATGGGGCAACTATAATTTTTATAAATTGACACTATAATTTAGTTGCTAATAAAATGCTAAAAAATGAAGTTACATTATCTACGCCAATCTTTAGATAGTAAATTTGATTTTTTTTCCTTCAAATTTTTTGTGTGTATTTATAACTTGAAACTTTAGTGTATGGATATATTTTTTTTCCAATTTTGGTAAATATATATCTTTAAATAAATATTAAAATGTGCATGTATTAAAACATAGTTGTTTCCATTCAACGTCAACTTTTATATTAACTATTTATCTAAAATAAAAAAATTACACCATCTTGATATAGATTCTTTTATCTAGTGCACCATATTTTTTTAATAAGTTTTAGTATTTTCTTAACATGGTAATCAACCTAATATTTTTATGTTGATAACCTACTTTTAGTAAAAATAAATAATAACTAGCACTTGCACCCATAGGGGGTTCAAGGGAGACGTCGATAGACTAGCTACAACAAAAAAAATAGAACAAAAATCCAAAGTTATAATAAGAATTATATAATACTCAGGTTGTTCTCAGATTTGAAACTAAAAGAGTGCTTGATACTTGATAAATGAAAATGGCTTTGTGTCAATGAGGTATAAAACCTTGCAAAGTAGAGAGCCTATGAGACGGTTTGGGACACCAGAGGGGCTTCTATTTATCAATAGATTTTCAAGGGCAAATTCATTCATTAGAAATTATGAAATCATTGAAATTTTAATACTATGCTACTTGATTAATTTCAATTGACAATCTAAAGTAAGGAAATATTGTGTAATACAAAAATAAATGTATATAATAAAATATCACAAGTTTAAACTCAAATATTGGATTCATCTCAAAAAAGTCCATGGTGGGGAAAAATCAATTGGTAATGACAATTTCTCATCTACTAAATCAATAAGATTCAAAACAAGTATAGTGAGTGGATACAACAATTTGTTGTTTCAATTTCTCTTGCCAAGATGCAAATTCCTTGTACAAGTGAATTATCCTTTAAATTTGATTATTTACCACATTCCAATGAGCCTTTGATGATTTGCGATGCACTCCCTATATGTCCTTTTATAGATGATCGAAAGTCCTAGTCATGCACTGAAAGGTCTTGCTGCCTAGAATCCAAAGAGACAAAATCGTATGGTAAACTAAAAATCGAAATTAAACCTTCACACCACAAAAAACTATTACTTGAACACTCTCATGAATACACAATTTCACTTCATTGGAAAATCAATGCTTACATCCATAAAATAAATTAATGCTTACAATATTGGACAGTTATTTTTCTGATTTCTCATAGTGGTGTAGTTGAAGCATGCAAATCACCATTAGTTTGGGTTAGGTCACATCCATGAAAGAGTTTATAAACACATCAAAAGTCACCCAAATCAAATCTGCCCCTGCTAGAAAATGAGTTCTTGACCAAAAAAGTTAGTATAACTAATTGCTAATAGGTAACAAATGTTAGTTAATTGGTAAATCAACGTGTTGATGTGAATATTTCTAATTTTTTTATTTTAAAATTATATTTCTATTCAATTTTGTTTTCATCATGTCCTTTTTTTGGTTTTTTTCGTTGTTTTTGATGTTGTGTGTGTGGGGATTCATTGCCATGGAATACTTAAAAGGGGAAGATGGTGAAGAAAATAATCCTTGTAATAGCATTGGTTTTAGCTACAAGCACAATTTATCAAACATGGATAAATTTATTAGAAACTCCGCTTTGGTTTTCAAATCCCGTGATCATGCATGTCCAGAGTTCAAGTTTTGCTCCATCCCCATTTGGCCCAAATTCGGACAACAATTTGTCCCATAAATTGGGCTTAGCTTTTCAATTGCACCCACTTGTGAATTCCCAAAGGGCTTTGGATTTTCAGTCGCACCCACCTATGAAGTCCCAAATGGGTATGGATCTTCAATCATGCCCACTCCTAAATTCACTTGATAAATCTTTAATAGATAAGAATTTGTCAGTTTCAAATTTGGGCAAGAGTGGCACTAACAAGATGGTTGAAGAGGTTGCCCAAGAATCTACAGATATGGGATCTAGGGATAAGTCTGAGATACCGAGCATAGTAAAATTTCATGTGGATTCTAGCAAAGGAAAGGTATGAATAGTTTTAAATTAAAATCAAGAGAAAACAAATATATTGATTGCAAGTTAAAATTTGTTTTCAGGAGTCACGTGAGTGAACATTCTCGTGAAAACTATAATGTCCCCAAAATAACTTGAATTATTTGGAGGGAAGCTCATAGCGGTGTTTCTAACACCAATCTGAATTTAAATAATATTAAATAAATAATAATTAAATATTTTTAATAATAAATTTAAATCTTTAAAAATAACATTTAAAGTTGAATTTATTCTGGCTGACCTCTCCCGAGGTCGCACAAATAATATTTTGATTTTTCTTGGGCTAACTTCAAATCGAGAAGCATTTATATTGGAAGGCATTTAATATCTTGGCATCAGGAAATCAGGCATGGACAAATGATAGCATAGCTAGTCGACCTCTAGAGGACATAGTTCGGCTAGTCGGTTCGTACTAGGTCTCATATTTCTATCACACAGGCTCAACATAGGATTCACTTGTCAGGATTGGTGGTAATCCATTCTCATTCATCCTACTCCTTCAAGGGACTCTCACGAGTGGAATACTCAGACGGGAAAACACACAACATCTCCAGGCTTCAGGTTAAGCGATATCTTTCCCGCCATCCAGGCAGAGCCTCTGGCTCTGGCCAGCGCCAACTGGAGTCACCATCAGACCATACCACACTCTTAGAATAATCAATCATCTCTTCCTTTGCTATAGGAGTTGGAGCGACATTGCCGCAGGTCATCATCACCCAAGAAGTTATCGACAAGCAAGAGACTACGGATCATCATTGGAGAGACCGACGCATACAGGAAATGACATCTCACAGAATGGCATCTTGTAATTACAAGTTCATGATCTCTATGTGTTCAGGATTAAAGCATACCAGTGGCCCGGGTAATCTTGCATATGTCATTGGCAGTGCTTTCCTACATGGGTGATATAATTTATCTTCCAAGTGATATAATTTAAACTCCCAAATATACCTTATGTATTGCTGGTATTGAACTCCATCATGGGTTTTGGTTGTTATTTCGTTGAGGCTTGAATAGTCTGATCTGGCTATGCCTATTGTATATAATTCGAAGACCAATCACAATCGCTGCTATCCCGTGTAATTTGAGCATGTTCTATACTCTTCAGAATAATATTTGGTTTGATCGACATTTAATATTCTAGTTGTGTTTGGACTTTGTTTTGTGCCTGGGTTGGGTCTGTGTTTGAAATGTGCATTAATAAATCTATTATACCTGCTGCTAGTTAACACAGTTGAACTTTCTGTTGAGCACCTAATTGTCGTGTGAAGTGATATCTAGTTTATTACAAAGCTATCATAAAGTATAGTCTGTCAGCAATTAAATGCAACAACCGAACAGATTCCCGATATCTGAAAATGGTTAAACGACAAATTAAACCGGTTTTGAGAGTGTGAGACAGGTTTGACATTTGCTTGTAGACTAGCGAGTTCACAATTAAAGTCTATCGACTAATTAAACTATTAAAATATATATTTGAATATAGTTTTTTTATAAATTGACACTATAATTTAGTTGCTGATAAAATGCTAAAAAATGAAGTTACATGATCTATGTCAATCTTATATAGTAAATTTGATATTTTTTCCTTCAAATTTTTTGTGTGTATTTATAACTTGAAACTTTAGTCTATGGATATATTTTTTTTCTAATTTTGGTAAATATATATTTTTAAATAAATATTAAAATGTGCATGTATTAAAACATAGTTGTTTCCATTCAACGTTAACTTTTATATTTATTATTTATCTAAAATAGAAAAAAATTACACCATCTTGATATAGATTATTTTATCTAGTGCACCATATTTTTTTAATAAGTTTTAGTATTTTGTTAACATGGTAATCAACCTAATATTTTTATGTTGATAACCTACTTTTAGTAAAAATAAATAATAATTAAACTATTAAAACATATATATTTTTTAAAACTACACTTATGGATCAACAAAAGAATATTTTGACATTTAAAAAACATTATTTACATGCGTAGACGTTGTTGAAACATCAAGTGTTTCAAATTATTTTATTTTTTTGGTAAATTGGCCTCAAAGTGGTGCTACATATGCATTTAGCCAACAATTTTAGTTGGAAAAGTTTTGGACATATCTAACTTATCTAGAATGAATCTTATTAGATCATATATTTGACAAAAAGTGATTTTTAGCTAGAAATACTAAAATTCACTTGTGCTAATAAGTTTCCCAAAAGTGTGACACAACTTTGTACTTTTACCTGATGGTTGATTTGAAATATGACACCAGCAGACACACTGACACTAACACACTCTATTTTCTTCACACTTTTGCTACGACACAATTGTACATCCCACTAAGTACTTTCACTATAATTATTAATGCATGCACTTTGTTACTATCACAAATACATGCTTGAACACACTGATACTTATACTCTTTCTTACATAGATGCATATGAACACTTGAGATATATACATGACACTACATTAACACCAACCTAGACAACATAGGATGAACCTAAATTCAAATAACATGAAATGTGTAATAAAAGGGTCCAATCTTGTTGCCAACAACACTTGACATCTTGCGCTACCAAGGGAACCTTAAATAGGTCATATCCTCACTCCACACGCTTAAAATTGTTACCGCATGCTTGTAGTCGTTATTGCACTTTCCTCAAACTCAAATAACTTGATGACACTTTTGATATTTCAACCTCCTCATACATTGATTCATGCCACCAAAAACTCATGGACATGATAAAACTAGTGTAGGTATACTCTCCTTCCAAACCGTAGAGTTACAATGCATTTATGAAAGAAATGCCACCCATATTAAGTAATCTCTTTGTCCAAAAGGTATACTTCTAAACCATTACAAACATTTCAAACTACATACCAACACGGTATGATAAATACATGAACTATTTGAGAGCAGTAATGCCATGATGCAAGATATGATTGATTAGACAACCTACACATTGTCAACCAACACACTACCAAAACCTTTAGATTGTTGTCAATACTTGTACTCTCCAATCTTTCTTCAACTTTGACAATCTTCACATATGATAGCCTTGACACCTTTTGATAACCACTGACAGTAGCAATGACTTGCTGACATTAGTTTGACATCAATGACAACCTATGCTCAACATTATTACCATATGAAATTAGAAGATATGGTGCCCTTTACATTTAATTATAATATTGATTTTGACATTATTAATGCCAAATTCATAATTCTCACAAAATTATTAGAATTAAGTTACTTTTAAAGGTTGGTAAGAGTTTTTATAAGAACAATATCATTAACATATAGAATAAGATAATAATGGACCCAACCATTCTTATATTGACACATTCCTTATTTTCTAAGGATTTATCGCTTTTATCAATATAAATACTAAGAAGTGTGAGAGACAAGGATATCCTTATCCAATACTATATTATAATTATTATCTAGTATATAATTATCATTAAATTTTATAATAACAATATTTTAAAAAAATTAATCACAATATTATTAATTTTAAAAAGAGAGAATATATATATATATTTGTAGGCAAAAGGCAGAGAGAAAATGTCTATTAAAAAATAGAGACAACTCATGTAACACCTCTCTAAATTCAGCCTGGTAAGATAGTATTTGGATTTTGATTTGATACTCTAATTGTTAAATGTTGTTATAATGAGATTAGACATTGATGATTAGTTATTATTTCGGATTACATGCTTATCTATTTATATATTGTTATCATTGCTTATGTATGATTATGGATAGGAAAGGGATGATGTCGTAACACTCATATTTGAGAGGCTTGCGATATCATGACTCCCTTCCTGATGATTGATGTTGCTTTGGACTATATGTATATGCACATGTACTTTGACGTGTTATTGGAAGTGATGCAGGTACTAAGTATCGACTCCGCCTAGATCCACAGGCTTGAGTGTACTCATATTCCCCTATGGTGGTTACTGGAGGTAGTCACATGCCAAAATTTCCCCTTTCCTAGCACACTGTACCCTGTTAGGGCAATGTCTTCCTTATTGATGTCTTGCCATCTGGTTACCTAACAGTAACGTCCGGAGCACCTTTCAACTGTATGTTCCGAAGCACCTTTCAGCCATATGTTTTGGCACACCCTTCTGTTGCATGTGGTTTACCAGTTTGTCTTGCTGAGGTATTTTGTCTTGGTTTCCATGAATATTTTATGTGTTCATATATATTTAATTTGGATTGTCAGTGTTTTGATGGGTTCCATTGGCATCCCCTCATGCTTTAAATATGGTATTTTATGGTGGTTAATTACTTGGGGATTTGAATTGTTAGTTTCTTGAGATTTTAAATATGTTATTTTAAATGATTTTTATTGATCATTTGAGAGAATGATATATTTCATTTGAAAATTTTAAATGATTTTAGTAATCCATCTTGTGAGCTCTCATAGTTTTATTTAAATCTTCTTGGGGAGCTTGTGTGTATTTAATGTCGGATTTAAATTATTATTTTCATGAGGTTTTAAATATTTTATTTAAATGATTTATTGACCCTTTTGGGGGGAAACTTTGTGTATTTTTAATGTTGCTCATTTAGTGAGTTTAATTAATTGTATTGGGCAGCCTTGTCTTTGAAAATATTCATTTTTGTTTTGGGGAAGAGTTATCTTTTAGTGAGGAAAATATAAAAGGAAGAAAGTTTTATTTTGTGGGGGAGATATTTTTAAAAGAAAAACAAAATTGGTTGTTTTGCATGGAGGAGGAAGCCCCATGATTTAGGCGACTGAGTTGGGGTGATTGTGGAAGTTTGCCTAAAAAGAGATTTGTGAGTAGTAGCTTGTTGAAATCAGCGTGCCATTCCTTACTTGTTGTCTAGTTTTGGAGCTTGGTTGTGTCTTCTTCATTGAGCAATTATTCATTTTTGTTTTGGGGTGAATTGAGGTAATTTTTTGTTTCTTCATTGTTGTATGGCTGGTAATTTGGGTATTTACTCATGTTTCTTATATGGCTGATATTTTTCTGATCTGAGTTATTTTTATCTCATAAAAATTGGAGGAACTCCTCCATTTCCTTTTTGGTATTGCTTGGAATTTGAATGTTGGTTGTTTTAAATTCAAGTTGTTGCTTTGAAGTATAGTTTATGGCTGATTTTAGTACATTTTTAGCAAACATGAAATGGGTTGTTGGAAAAAATCTGATTTATGGGCTCTTTCTTATTCTTCTCTTATGCCCAATTTGTAAATTTTTTTTTTTATTGCTTCTCATTATCCCCTTTCTAAAAATGAATTTTAAGGGTTGATTTCACATTGAAATACCAAGATCTCAACTGGGTCTTTGGCAGATTTTATTTTTGGGCACTTTTGTTTTTGCCCAAATTTGTGCCTTCTTGTAAAATGATGTTTTTTATTGCTGCTCTGTTACCACTTGTTAAAAACATAAATAGATTTGGATTCCATGTAGAAACATTAAAATATGAATTAGGTCTTCGTCCGATTTTTAATCTAGACACTTCCATTTTTTATTATTTTTTCCTAGCCATGCATAAAATGGCATTTTTTTTCTAAACAACACCCTATTTCAGGTCTTAAAATAAAATAATAAAGGTGGAATCTAATTGGAAACGTCAAAATATGAACTAGGTTGGGCGTAGAATTTCAATCTGGGCACTTTGAATTTTTATGTAATTTTCATGCCTCTATTTCATGATTGAATTCAGCTGTTAAATGTGTCTTCTTACAATAATGGTTGCTTAGTTGTGTTAAATGGCTTTTATGATGGATTCTTGTCATTTTTATTTTATTTCACATTTGTTATGGATTCCCCGTTTGGTTAAACAAGAAGGCCTATCCGTTTGTGGGGCGTTGAGTTATCTGTTTGCAAGGCGTTGATACGGGCATGTTTGAGTCTCCTCGTCTGTATGAGAGGTGTACTTGGTTTCATGTGGTGCCATCCCTTCGAGCACACATGATGACATCCCTTTTGGTCAACACTTTTGTACTCTATGCCACAATAGTTATGAGTAGTTCCTGGTATGTTTTGTATGTGCATCTTCATGTGGTGAAATTGGTTTAATGCATTGTAGTTTATGTTTGCTCCATGTCTGATGTGAGCATTAGCCATATGTTACCCTTGCCTTGTCTTTTTTGCTTGGGCCTTGTGACTACCTCTGAGCACGGTGGCCTCTTTTGAGTCCACATGGTAGGGAGGCGTTGCCACCGCCATTGGGGACCAGTGTATAGGTTATTGGAGCACCAGTTAGAGTTGCTCTCCCTTGCATTTGTATTACATGTTCATGTATTTCATTTATGGCTATGTCCTTGTACTCATGTATATTCCTTTACGCACATTGTACTCTCTTGAGAGAAAAAGAAATCATTAATTTAATGAGAAGATATGTGATGTTTATATTTGGGTTACAAGTTCTGATGTTGGTATCAGACTTGTTTGTATAATGATGATCATAATGGTTTTTCCTTCATAAGTTTTCTTGCAAAAATCCAAGCTTTGGTTGTATATTTTCTTCATATTTATAGTTTTCTAAAGTTCTAGAGCAACGCCGCCTTTTGTTAAGGTTTTGTTTTGCGGCTGCAAAAGTTCTGGAGCATCGCCGCTTCCTGTGTATTGTTTGTGTCATTGCTGCAAAGTTCCAGAGCAGCGTTGTTAAAGTTCTGGAGCAGTGTTGAAAGTTCTAGAGCAGCGTTGTTAAAGTTCCAGAGTAGTGTTGAAAGTTTCGGAGCAGCGCTGAAAGTTTTGGAGCAGCATTGTTAAAGTTCCAGAGCAACGTAGAGAGTTCTGAAGCAACACTGGTAAGGTTCCGGAGCAGTGCAAAAGTTCTAGAGCAGTGCTGCCAAAGTTCCAAAGCAGTGTTGCTACAGTTCCGGAGTAGTGCTGCTACAGTTCTGGAGTAGTGCAGAAGGTTTCGGAGCAGATGGATCCAGAGCAAAGGTTTCGAAGTAGCGGTTCTGTAGCTGGAACTTCCGTAGCTGGAACTTCCATAGCTAGAAGTTTTGTAGCTAGAAGTTCTGTAGCTAGAACTTCCGTAGCTAGAAGTTCTGGAGTAGGAAGTTCAGGAGCAAGTATCTGGAGCTATTATGTTTGCTCCTATTCGGATTTTCTCTGGAGGGTGGATTATTCCACTCCTTTGGGTTGTGTTCGGCCATACTTGGCCACATAAGTTGTTGGTATATCATTTTTGTAACTGCTTTGTGTGCAAGTTATTCGTTATGTTATCAAAAAAAAATTATTTGGTCCTCTTTTGGCTCTTACCCTTCGGGGTTGCGTAGCGGGATGTTACAACTCATAAGGTGAGAATAATTAAAATAACTATTTAAAAAAAATTCTATCCAACATATTAGATATTTGTAGATGTCATGCTATATGGATATAATAAAATACATTTCTACAATAAAATAAAATAAAATATGGAATCATTACCACCTTTCCTAACAAAGCCATTTGTATATGAGATGATTTCTTGAGAAGAATAAATGGGATTAGAAATTTGGATGAATTATTTTATTTTATTATGTAGTGCTTTAACCAATTGAATTCACCGACGCATATTTAAACATTTTATCAAACACTTTTTTTTCATCTAATGATTATTAGGGCCCTCTTATCATGGACCTTAGTTATGAGGAATAATTTATAATCTTAAAGAATTATTTTAAATGAAAGCCCAACCAAGGAGAGGTTCTTTATTCAATAGCATTTTTAAGAATAAAAAGGAATTTCAAATACTAATATTTTTATTAAATATAGATGTATGAGTTAGATAATAACTAGAGGTAATTAGTATAAATATTATTGTTATAGTAATAATGAGTTTTATTTATTTATATGTATTTTATAGTAGTGAGATAATGTTAAATCTTTAATGTAATTATTTAGTTTTTATAATAATAATGGTTGATTGTCTTTCAAATATGATTAATAATTTCTTTACTCATATTTTCTATTGTGCACACTATTTTTAAAGTGGTGTCATCCACTTTAATACTAATCATTAGACTCACATGCTTCTTAATGATTAGATAACAATATGTATTATATATATGTATTTTGTAGCTACCACTTTTATTTGACCGACAAGATATTCTTTATGTGAACCTAGCAAAAATAGTTAGTCATCGAAAAATTATATTTATTTATTTTATAATTAATTTTTTCTCCATTTTCATGTCTTATTTGTAAAAGAGGTCATGTCATAATCATAAGAGAAGGAGAGTGGAAGTGGATGGAGTGGTGTAAAAAAAACTATTCTTGAAAAATAAATGGTAAATTAATTATTTATTAATTTCTTTAATCTAACAAGGAGTGGGTTGTTAGGAAAGGTGTCCTAGGCTTACATCATAATGTTCTATGTTTAATTATTTATTGTTTAATTCTCACATAGGAAAGAGGAAATTCTACTTTTGAGGTGGAAATTTGGGCTACATGTCAGGTTTAATTTTTTATTTTTAGTTGTAAGAGTATCTAATATCATTAAGGCATTGCAAAATGTCAGGTTACTTGTGAAATTTTTTAATGATGCATGGAGCATAAGGAGTTACATAGTAGACTTGAGTTTTGACCAAATTTATGATGTATATTATGGAAATGTCATAAAAATTCTTGAATAGAGATAATGGAGAAAAATTAAAGTGTCCAAGTTGGTGAGTTGGTTATGGTGGATTATGAGAATGTAAGAGAATCTTTCACTATTAACATGTTGATTCATCATTAGAGTTGGGCGCTGGAATTCACAATGGTGATTTGAGTATCACATGGGGAGTGTTATTCTCTCATGGTTTATGGTTTACCATTTGTGGTTTCCTAATTTTTATTTTTCTATAAATTGGTTCTTGGGAGGAGATGTAGTATAATGTAATTTTGTAGGGGTTATGTTACCAAAATTTCTCTAAGCTTATGTTGGTTGTTCTCCTATGAAGGATTGATCCTATTGATGTATTGTACCAAATTGATATTGTGAATACATTGGTTCAAGATTTAGACACTAGGCTTTTTTCTAAAAGGGTTTCTCCTTGATAAACACTATTTCATTATGGTATTTCTTTTATGTGTATATTTTCTTTTAAAATTGATATATCATATTTTGTATGTATTTATCTCCTTATTGATTAGTATAGGAAGTGTTTTTCTATTAAATTTCTTTCATTTGGAATTGGATCCTAATCAACTATGTTTATTGGGTGGTAGGATTTTTCTTTTATTTTTCTTTTTTGTAATAATCTTGGTTTAAGTGGGAGTTATATAAAGAAGAGCTTTATTTTCAAGGAAAATGACAAGTACAACATGGTTGGGGATAAATGGTTTCATGACACAAACTTTGGGCTATGGAATGTCAATATGGAGTATATATTGATAGATAGATACCTATGGTTAGAAGTCTTTGTTAGGGAAAAAGTCAATCATCTCAGAAAGAACATCTAAGATCAGTAGTGCCTTCAGTAATTTTAATTTCATCAAATCACCTCAAAGACATGACTACTATGCCATAAAGTGGAATCAAACATAGTTCATTTCCCACATTGACCCTTAGAGAAAAGTTAATGCTAATCAATTTCAACAACACCATCAACAAATTCAATCATGCAAAACCAACGACCATGAAAGATGAAACAGAAGACATGAACACACAAATATACGTGGGGAAAACCCTTTCGAGTTAAAAAAACCCCACACTCTAATAGCCCAGATCACCATTGTATTATTAAGCAACAAAATATAGTTACAAATACAATATCAGGCTCATGACCTTTATAGATTTTACATCTTGTTTCATTCTGGAGAATATCTAGCAGCATAACCTTGCTTCAATCTTACACATCGAGAGACATCTCTTTCGGCTACACAGTCTCATGGCTCAACCATGGGCCTCTCGACCTCTCTGTCATAAAACCACTCAGTATTCACCTTCTGCAAGATTCACCTCTCAGCATCAAGATCACCTTCCTCTCTCTCTCAGGCAGTCCAAAAGCCTCTCGGCCTACACCTAGCCTCTCAGCCTACCCCGACTAGATTCACATTCTTCACCGCCTCTTCTTTCAGCTTCCTAGCAAAGGAATTTTTGTTCTGCTCTTATTTGTTCTAGGAAACCCTAACCACAACAGACAACCAACCACAATCAACAATCACCACTTTCCAACTAATCATTAATCGAGTCCCATTGAGACATTATATACAAGTCACTGAGTCAGCAATTGTCATATCAAGGAGACCACCTTCGAAGTCCTACTGATGAAGCACTATTTCAATGACAAGTGAGTTCACCACTACATCGTTCCATCATTTCGTCGATGAGACAAGCTTCAGTGTCTCGCCAAAGACACAACTTCTCATTAATGAGGATCCAATGCTACACATCAGGTTGTCATTGAGATATCTTACAAACTCCCACTGATAATGTCATCTCCCACTAACAATTCTTTACCACCATGCAAGTCACCGCTCCATCGGACTCACCAAGACTTTAGTTACTAGGTGTCGAAGAGACATTAGACAATCTCACAGCAAACTCACATCGTCACATCGACAAGCATCTAGTTCACCAACCATTCAGTCATCAGAGTGTCAAAGAGACACTTGACCATCTCTCCTTGAGCACCCGATGTCACATCAACAAGGTCTTGCAACTCACTATACCGTTGGTTTGTCGAAGAGACTTTCACCAAAGTCTCGGTGACACCCTAAAGTTACATCGACATTGAGTCCCTAACATCCACCTACATGTCGAAGAGACTTTTCACCAACTCACGGCGACCCCCTGGAGTCTCATTGACAGGAACAAACAAGTCTCCAACCAGAATGTCGAGGATACATCTTCTGAAGTCCTGCCGATCATTCCATGTCTCACCAACACCAAAGGGATCACCAAGTCGGGAGAAACCCGAACTTCATAACCTCATGTCAGAGGTTAGGAAATTCCCAAAAGCCGTGACATGTTGATGAAAAAGGAAGTATTCCTCGCTTCACAGTTGCTAATTCGAGAGGTTAGGAAACTTTAGAACCCCACGACTTCAGTTAGGAAAAATTAGAAACCCACAACTTAACTCAAGCTGATGAAGGAGGAAAAACACAACTCCAGGAAGTTGTTCAAGCCAGTAAATTTGAGTCACATTTCTCAACAATATCTAGAAGTAAACTTGTAGGAATGAAGGATGAAGATTGAGATGTATTTGATTGGAAATATAAAAGCCCCATTTGACATTATTTGGAAAATTGTTACTCCTAAATGTTTTAGGGGACTCCACTATTAAAACCCTCTGGGAAAAGTTACAAAAATTGTACTAAGAAAATCCTCATAAACAATATTTTTTTATGAAAAAGTGTATACTTTGAGGATGGGTGATAAAGACTCAATTTTTGAGTCCCTAAATGCATTTAACCCCATTGTAAGTCAATTACAATCTACCAGTGTGAAGATGGAAGAAGGAGCTCATTGTATGGTCATATTATGTTATTTTCCAAACTTATGGCACATTTTGGTGATGGCCATTAGAAATATTAAAAAAATTATGCTTGATGAGGTAGTGGATTTCCTTACCTCATATGAGATAATGATGCAGGAGCATCCATTGGTGTTGGGTGCAATCTTGCATCACCCAAAAAAAATTGTTTTCCTTATTTTCTTTAGTTTTTTTGAGTTCCATGATGGCACTTAAGGGGAATAAGATAGTTAGGAGTCAAAAATAGCAAAAAATGATCACTTACTATTTTTAGTAAGTTAGCCTAAACGAGCTCGTATGGACCTGAAAATTTACCCCGAGGAGTAGAATTGAAAAAAATTTCCAGTCGCAAAAGAATCGTCTCAATACCCTGCACGGTTTGGGAGATATTAAAGTTTTTGCCCTAGGAAATTTCTCCAATGCATCTTCAAATTTAGATATGAAGACTTTAGAGGCCTCAAAACAACTCAAAAAGTTGACGAACTGACTTACAATTGGTTTATGCACTGTAGATCTCTTTGAGAGATTTCCAACGATATGCAATAATAGCAAATTGGACACCCAGATCAAAAGTTATGGCCCTATGAAGTTGCCCCTCTAAAAAGTGAATTTCATTAAAATTTCTTCCTAGGACAGAAATCAAACGATAGAACTTTTGGCGCTAAAACAAAAGGGAAATTTGAACATTCTAGAACATTCTAGGGTGGTTATTGGGGTAAAATAAAAAAGGGTTAAGTGGGGGATTGTAGGGTGGCTCCATTAGTGCAGATTGTGGCTCCGATAATAGATTTTGTTTTTAGAGTTGATTTTGTTGTAATGAATCAAGCCCATGAGGTTGTAGCATGTAAGTTTTGAATTTGTAATTTATTTTTTGAAAATAATTGAAAGTGATTTATTTTTTGTCTCGCATCTTTTGTGTTGGTATCTATTGTTTTGTTTTGTGTAGGTTTTGGGTAGTGTAGCCTTCATCAAGTGGTATCAGAGTAGGTTTTCCTGAGTGTGTAAATAGATCACCGAACATCAAGTAGTTTGCACCAGGAATTGTGGTTGTGGGTTTCTGAGAAAGGTGGTCAGAATGCCTCCACGAAGAAATCATGGTGGTGGAAGGAATGTTATTGTACCAAAAGAGGGTTTAGAGCTCTGCAGAGACAAGTTCAAGCATTGCAAGAGGAGTTGTGTTGAGGGTTTGAACCAAGAAGAGGAGATGAAAGTGAAGATGAATCTAAAAATGAGGAATAGTTTGAAAAAGAAAAAGAAGTAGAAGATCCAGAGCAAGTCAGATTATTTAAGGCCATCTCTAAGATTGAGAAAAGGAAAAAGATTCATGTTTCTACATCTTCTAGAAATATTAACCCCGAAGAGTTGATTGATTGGATCAATGATATGGAGGAGTACTTTGAGTACGAGGAAGTGGAAGATCCTGAGAGGGTCGATTTTGCAAAGACCAAGCTAAAGGGTCATGTGAATATTTGGTGGAAAGAGGTACAACTAGAATGAAATCAAAGAGGAAAAGAGAAAATAACAAGATGGGATCATATGGTGGACAAATTAAAAAGATAGTTCATTCTTGTGGATTATGAGTTAGATTTGTTGAAGAAGATATAAGGGTTGAAACAAGCGGGAAAATCTGTCAAGGAGTATACAAAATAATTCTACCATGTCTTGATCATAATAGGCCATTCTGAGGCCAATAAGGAGAAATTTTCCTGTTACATAAATGGGTTGAAGCCGAGTATTCAAGAAGAGTTGGGTCTGGTAATAATGTCTACCATTGAAGATGCATATTAGTTTGCTTTGAAGGTAGAAGAAAATTTGAATAGAAGATTTGAAAGCAAGCAAAGAGGTGGGGGTCATGGTGGAAAGACTAGTGGATGGTCATATGGAGGTAAAAATGGAGATCAAAAGAAGGGTGAAGGATCCAGTAGCAGCCAAAACCAGAAAGGAGATAAAACCTACTATCCTCATGATCAGAATATTGGAGACTAAAGAGGAAGAGGAAGATCTAGATGAGGACCAGAAAGAGGAGGCTTTCATAGAACCTATTTCTAATGTGGAGAAGAAGGAAATAGAGCCTATGAGTGTCCTCAACATTAAGGAAGGACAAATAGAATACATGAGGGTAATGCACGAGTTGCACATGTAGATGAAGATGTTGAGTCTTCACATTCTAAAGATATAGAAATAGGAGAGGTTCTTGTTACTAGAAGAGCCTTGCTTAATGAGGAGAAGGAACCAACTCAAAAGAAGAATTTGTTTCGCACCAGATGTAAGTGTGAAGGTAAATTTTTAAATGTTATTATTGATGGAGGTAGTACTGATAATCTTGTTTCAGAAGATATGGTTAGTAAGTTGTGGTTGGAGAGAAGAAGGCATCTGAATCCATAATGGGTTGCTTGGTTGTAGGACCATAAAGCTTTGGTAAATGAACAATTTTTGGTAAAGTTCAAGATTGGAAATTACCATGATGAGGTATTGTGTGATATTATGCCTATGGATGTTTGTCATATGTTGTTAGGTAGACCAAGTAGTTTGATTGGCGAGGGTACATGATGGACATGCCAACACTTATTATTTGACAAAGGATGGAGTTCATCATAAGTTGAAGCCCTTGAAAGAGGAAGAGGAAAAGGTATGCAGTAATGCAAGAATTTTTTTGGTTGATGGAAGAAAGTTCCTAGAAGGTATGAGGCATGAGCATATGTGTTTTTCATTGACCCCTAAAGTTGATAAAGAAGATAATAATGCGGTACTGATAGAGGTTTCAAATTTATTGAATGAGTTTTAGGAAATTATTTATGATAATGTACTTAAAGGTTTTTCTCTAGTAAGGAAGATTAGTCATCAAATGGACCTGATTCCTAGAGCCAACTCATTGAATAAGCCAGCTCATCATATGACTCCAGCAAAGAGTGAAGAGTTGTTGCAAAAGGGATTGATTAGAGAGAGTTTGAGTCCATGTGCAGTACTTGTAGTACTAGCACCAAAGAAGGATGGAGAATGGCAGATGTGTACAGATTCTAGAGCCATCAACAAGATCACCATCAAGTAAAAATTCCCCTTGCCAAGAATGGATACCATTATGGATTGTTTGAGTGGAGCTGATTACTTCACGAAGATAGATCTGAAGAGCAAAAAATCACCAGATTTGTATTAGAGAAGGAGATGAATGGAAGACAACCTTCAAAACCAAGGAGGGCTTGTATGAATGGTTAGTCATGCCTTTTGGGCTAACCAATGCACCGAGCGCATTTATGCAGCTTATGAATGAGATATTAAAAGAATTTTTAGGAAAATTTGTTATTGTTTATTTGGATGATATTCTGATTTTCAGTAAGACATTGGAGGAGCAACTGATGCATATCCAGAAAGTTTTTAAGAAGCTAAGGGAGGAGAAGTTGTTGATTAATTTTAAGAAATGTAGTTTTGTGAAGAGAGAGTCAGTGTATCTTGGATTTTTTGTCTCAGCGAAGGGTCTTAAAATGGATCCAGAGAAGGTGAGAGCTATCATTGAATGGCCTACCCCAAGGAGTGTTACAGAGGTAAGATCACTTCATGGTCCAACAAGTTTTTACAAAAAATTTATTAAGAAGTTCAGTAGTATTTGTGCACCTCTAATTGAAGCAATGAGAGGGGATAGAAAGGATTTCATGTAATAACCCATTCTAAATTATCACTTAATTAATATTATTATAATTGACACATGAATATAATCCAAATTAAAAAGACATAACTAGTGGCTAAATTTAATCATAGCTACACATGTCCATTTAAAATTAGTTAAATATTCTTATATATTCACTTCAAGAGTCAAATTACAATATCAAGTTTGACTTGGCTCCTAAGGACACAATGTCATTACATAGTGCATTTTCCATCAAGTACATGAATGCATTACATCAAATTACATCATAGACTATAATAGTTTGGTGAACAACTAAGGTTCTTCTTTAACGCTCACCTCCACTAGTGAACGAGAACATGGTTGAAGTGCTTTACCTCCCAACCATGAAGCTTATGCTTCCCCGATATTCTTTTGACTTGAAGAATGCCCGACCCTGCACAAAATTTTTAGCAAGAAAACAATTTGCAAGGTGGAATTTGGTGCGTGCCCAAACATCAACATGCAATTTCTATCTACAAGTTAGAAAAGAAAGTGCAAGATCTATGCTAGGAATGGTGGAGAGTGAAATCACAAATTTCATTCATACATACATAATGAACTATATTGCTTGGCCAAGCATAATAAGTGTGTTGCAACAATAGCAAACAATAGGTTCTGGTAAAGCAAACCTATACTATCTAAACTCCATTTCGGCACCCATCTTAGAAGGTAACTTTCTACTATAACAACTATCTACCCTCTAGCAGCAACTACCCATAGGTGCTCTAGTCAATTAAGGTATCACTGTTATGTTCAAGTATTTAAAATATTCCTTCATAAATGTCTTCAAAAGAATAAACATAATACTAAATTATACTCTAAACTGAAATCAAATTTATGATTCACAGAGTAATACAACAATCAGTTATATCATTCTTATGACTATTTTCTACTTATCATCTTAAGCATTTTCCTTTTAAAAAATATACTAAAAACAAAAGAAGGTATGTCACAAGTATGTGTATGTACATAGACGAATTCTATATGCATACACATATATGTGCCTACTAATGTTAAAGTTTGTGCATACATTATGAAATAATCATTAATTCAAATTGCAATCTTAAAATAGTATTCCAATTGATGTTTCTTTGTCAAAATAAAGAAAACATAATAAGTCTATGCTAATAGTTTCACACATACTGTTATTGCATTCTTGGTGCTGTGTTTCTCTAACATTGTTGTTCACATAAGAACATTCATTGTTTGAACATAATAAATATTGTTTCCTACTAAACAGTTATAAAACAAGTTGTTTACATATGAACATTTATTTTTTAAGCAAAAAAAGTATTGTTTCTTGCTAAACAATTGTAAATATAGTTGTTTACATATGTACATTCATTGTTTGAATAGAATAAGTATTGTTTCCTACTAAACAGTTATAAAGAAAGTTTTTTTCATACTAAACAGTTTATAGAGCAAGGTTGTTTCCACCTATAATGTTAAATTTTTAACAAAATAGAGTTGTTTGCAAAAGATTAACCTTTATTTACATCAACACAACATTGTTCCATACTAAATAGATTATATTTTAAGACAAATAATGTCATTTACTCAGTTTGTCGATCTCAAGTTGTTTACATGTTAAAAATGATCACTTTACAAGTAAATGTTCATTGTTTAATACATAACAGATTTTCCATTATGTTCTGAAAATAAATAAATCAAATAGGCCAGTTTCAATCATAAGGACAAAATGTCTATTATCCAGATCTTGAACACTTTCATCCCTGGAATTATAATGAGCAACTTTTAATAATTAAGAAACCAAGTTCGAAATGTTTATCGATGAATTTCTTGAGCAAATATTTTAGTTAAGAATGCAAGGAAGTTTCAGGTTCAACATTACTTTTGCCTATTCATTATGCAACAAAAAAACCAAGGTTGCTCTGGGTTTGACCCATTTCTATGGTTAGGTGCTTCCTGTATTAACCTCAAGTTTCATTCAAAATTTCCCTTATGGGCATTCTGGCTCATCCCTTAATGCATGTTGCTCTATACGTCATGCAAACTCAAATCTAATACTAAGTCAAATAAATTAATCTATCGATCATGAGGATTGATCCTTACAAGTTTACAATGAAACCCAACTCATACATCCCATTGATTCTTCAAATCGAGGGCATCCTCTTTATACAAATATGTTTTCCACTTTTATTAATAATGAACGATTTTCCCCTTACCAATATTGGCCTAGCCAATAATGGAAGGTGATATGTTTAAAATATGACACTGTTGATACATATCAAAGATAACACAGAGGATTATATCCTCTTACATTGGTTTGGCCTTTTTGTTGCTTGTCAATTTTCTTCCAAATAGATCCCCTACTTTTCTTCCACATTCCCATTCAAAAATGGTAACCACACTTTCTTGTATGTGATTGGTTGCTATCATTATGGCTTTTTCCTGCCATAGCTGTTGGCCTTCAATTTGAATAGTCTTTATGATTTCGGTAGGCCACGCCCATCTTGGACTTGCCTTATGATTTATATTGATTTTCTACAGTCCAATTCATAATGTCTCGATTATCAACTTTGAATTCAATATGAATTTGGATACATATGTATGTACGTATGTATATATATGCATATATATACATATACATATATACATATATATACATATATATACATATATACATATATATATATACATATACATATATATATATGTGTATATATATATACTTGTATATCTATATGCATTTAAATAATTTCATTCACATCTACCATGTATTTAAATAATGTATATATCTACATATATATATACATATATACATACATATATATATATATACATACATATATATATACATACATATCTATATATATATACATATATATACATATATATATACATATATATATATACTTATATACTTGTATATCTATATGCATTTAAATGATTTCATTCACATCTACCATGTATTTAAATAATGTATATATCTATATAGGTATGTATATGTATGTATGTGTTCGATTTACATATATATATGTATGTATATATGTGTGTGTGTGTGTGTTTATATATTGCATTCATATACAAGTTGCTTGTTTTGGAATGGCTTATAGGTTCCATACATTATCATTAAAGTAAGGAACTTGAATCTTCATTTTGAGCATATATATATATATATATATATATATATATATTTCTACACTAAAGAAACAAATTTTCTTTACAATTCTCGCTCTCGTTTCCTACAAATCACAAAGTTTGAATAGACAATTTAATCTACAAACCATTCATTTTCAAACATTGAAACAGTTCAAGTTTAGAAATTATGTTCTCTTATATATGAAAATTATTTCAAATGCAAGTCATCATGTCATTCGTGGTGTGTGCACCCAGATTCCAACTGGCTTACTATTCGATCTGGCTAAATAATCTTCAACTGTGTTCTCGTCCTTCAACCTGTCACCCTGCAACTGCACACACTTGCACTTGCAAATTGATCAGTAATGTTCAATTCTTGGTAACATATAAAATAATTTCCAATAGTTCACAAATTCAACATCAATCAACTTCTTTCATTCAATTTTTGAATATTCCAAATTCTCCATTTAGTATTTATTGAATTTCTTCAATAATTTAATTTACCATATTATAATAAATATGCAATAAATTGGGTTATGAAATCCTTCCCCTCTTGGAAGAGACATCATCCCAATGTCTAGTAAGTTGAATAAAAGATCATATCAAATTTTGAACATTCATGTCTATTTCAACATCACATCAAAAACATATGTCTATTTCAACATCACAACAAAAATATATGTCTATTTCAACATCCTATCAAAAACATATGTCTATTTCAACATCACACCAAAAATATATGTCTATTTCAACATCACATCAAAAATATATGTCTATTTCAACATCAAAACTTTAAAGCATGAAATATCATAGTATCTCAATTTAAAAATTTTGAACAAAATTATTGAGTTTATCTTTCAAGAAAGTAAATGTGGAAAGGAGCATTCTATTTCTTTCGCATCCTCCCAAGTAGCACTGTCCTCTGAGTACTAGTCCCATTGGACCTTAAACTGAGCAATATCTCTTCTCTGCAACTTAACGTTGCGTCTATCCAGGATTCCAATGGGCTCCACTAGCACCACTCCTGGATCTTGTACCTGCAAGGATTTCCAATCAAGCACATGAGTCATATCAGGATGGTATGGCTTAAGAAAGGAAACATGAAACACATTACGAATTCGAGCTAGAGCAGGTGGTAGAGCTAGTCTATATGCAATTGGGTTAATCACTTCCAAGACTTCAAATAATCCCACATATCTTGGGGCCAACTTGGAAGACTTTCCAAAAGTAATAGATCTTTTATGAGGTTTAATTCTCAAGAAAAATTTGTCCCCTATTGTGAACTGTTTAAGAGTTCAGTTCTTGTCAGCATAACCCTTCTGTCAGTCTGCTGCCTCTTTCAATATGCTCTTAATGACCCTCATTTGTTCTTCCATTTCCTTAAGAATTTCAGGTCCTATTATGAGCATGTCCTCCAATTTATCCCAACTAATGGGGGTACAACACTTTCACCCATACAAGGCTTTAGATGGTGGCATGCCTAAGGATGTATGATAAGAGTTATTGTAAGAAAATTCTACCAAAGGAAAATAGTCTTCCCACCTATACTGTTGGTCCATCCAGTACATTCAAAGGAGATCTTCGACTACCTGATTCACCCTCTCTATCTACCCATCAGTCTGAGGATGATAATCTAAGCTGAAATTCAATTTGGTTCCCAATGCAACATTCAAGGTCATCCAAAACCTTGAGGTCATCCATGTGCCCCTATTAGAAATGATAGTCTTTGGCACTCCATGCAAGCAGAAGATCTCCTGGATAAGTTTCTTAGCAGGGTCAATGATCCATCCTTAAGGTTTCCTGGAATGAAGTGTGCAACCTTAATCAACTTATCAATCATGACCAAGATAACATCATTCTTATTCTTGCTCAATGGAAACCCTTGTACAAAATCCATATTGATCACCTGCCATTTATACTTAGGTATGTCATGAGGATACAATAACCCAATTGGGTGTGCATGCTCATCCTTGACTTGTTGGAACTCCAAGCATCTGGCTACATACTCCACTACATCCTTATTGAGTTTAGGCCAAAAGTATAGAGTCTTCAACTCATGATCATCTTGGATACTTCGAGGTGTCTTGAATAAGATGCAAACTTATTCTAAAATTAACTTTCTTAGCTCTCCAGAGTCAGGAATATGCATTCTTCTCTGGTATCTCAAAATACCATCTGGTTCGATCTCATACTTGTTGAACCGATGATCCAAAGGATTTATTGCTAGGGCACTCTTCATTCTCTCATAGTGCTCATCCCCTAGCATATTCTAAATTACCTGTTGTCTTAGGTTAGACCATGTTGAGATCATGGCTATCATATGTCTTCGTCTACTAAGAGCATCAACCACTTTGTTCTCTTTCCCTTTTATATATTCAATTCCAAATTCATACTCGCTAAGGAATCTAGCCACCTTCTCTATCATGCATTAAGGTTTGGATGGGTAAATATGTATCTCAACCGTAAGTGGTCTGCCTTGAGTTCAAATGACTTTCCCAAAAGATAATGCCTCTACATCTATAAGGTATGAACTATGGCCGCCTATTCTAAATCATGAGGCACGTAGTTCACTTTGTGTTGCTTGAGATTCCTTGATGCATATGCTACCACTTGTCCGTCTTGCATTAATATTTCTCCCAATCCATCTCTTGAAGCATCTATGATTACTATGAATATCCCATTAGGATCAGGGATAGTACTGGTGTTGTCATGAGCCTCTCCTTCAGGAGTTGGAATGACTGCTCGCATTTCTTGGTCCATTCAAATCGTGTTCCCTTCCTTTGGAGTGAGGTAATAGGAGATGCAATCTGGGAGAACCCTTGCACAAACTTCCTATAATATCTTGCGAGGTCCATGAAGCTACAAAATTTCAACACATTTTGAGGCACTGGCGATTCCATGATCGCCTTGATCTTCTTGAGGTTCACAGAGACTTCTTCAGCTCAAATGATATGGCCCAAATAGTGCAATCTATCCTGATAGAATGAACACTTGGAAAACTTTCCAAAGACTCTCCTTTTTTCTCAATCACTGAAAAATATATCCTCAAATGTCTATCATGCTCTTCAACAATCTTTGAGTAGACTAGAATTTTGTCAATAAAGATCAAAACAAAGTCATCCAAGTAGTCTATAAAACACTATTCATGAGGTTCATAAAGGCTACTGGTGCATTAGTCAAACCAAAAGGTACCACTGTGAACTCATATTGCCCATATCAAGTTCTAAATACAATTTTTGAAATGCCTTCTTCCTTAATTCACAATTGATGGTACCCTGACCTAAGATTAATTTTGGAGAACATCGTTGCTCCGTTCATTTGATCAAACAATTGATCAATCCTTGGAAGTGGATACCGGTTCTTGATGGTAACTTTGTTCAACATTCGATAATCTATACATAGATGCAAAGTTCCATCCTTCTTTTTCACAAAAATAATTGACACTCCCCAAGGTGACACACTAGGTCTTATGAGTCCCTTATCCAACAATTCCATTAGCTAGGCCTTCAACTAATAAAGTTTTGTAGTAGTCATCCGATAAAGTGCCTTGGATTGAGGCTCAACTCCTGGAACTAGGTTGATAGAAAAATTGAATTCCCACTTTGGAGGAAACTTTGTAAGTTCATCAATGAATACGTCTTGGAACTCCTTGAGAATAGGATATTCATCTAAATATGGCTCCTTTTTGTTAGGATTACTAACATGCACTGCATAAATTGCACACCCCTTTCAACGAGCCTTCTTGAGATACATCATAGAAATCTATCTAAGCTCTAAGGGTCTCTGCATTCCACAAAACTCAATTGGGTTTCCATAATAATCCATATAGTTGACCACCTTATCCTCACTGTTCACTAAAGTCTTATGCTTAGTTAACAAATTTATTCCCAAAATTACATCATATGAGCCTAAGGGTACCACATACAAGTTGACTCGAGTTTGAAAGGTTGGAAGCTCTAACTCACTGCAAAAGAGACATTTATCTACCCTCCGCTCTGCTCGATTACCATGCTAGACTGTCCATGAATTTTCCATGTATGTAGGTCTAATGGGTATCTTAGATATTATTCTAGGATCTATAAAACATTCAATAGCTCCAGTATCAATTAAGATAGAGAAAATTTGGCCATAGAGCTTACCCATTAGCTGAATTGGCAAAGCCTGATATTTTGCCTGTCTATTATCCACTGCAACATGGATCTGGTGATTCTGTTGATAGTTTTCTTTCTTTCGTGACTTCAACTGCTGAGGAAAATATGAGGCATAATTGTCACCTCCACAATTATAGCATCCATCTCGAGGCCCTTTGCAACCTCTTAGCTTGTCCTCTCTAAATCCCTTCTACTTATGGTCATCTTTTCCCTTACCCTTGTTTGCTTTCTTGTTCTTTCCACCATTACCATCTTCACGCTTCTCCTACGATTCACTTCCCCTCTTGAGATTATGGATTTGATGGCTCTTGTCTCCCTTATGAAATTTCTTCTTCTCATACTAAGATTTAGAACTTGAATTGCTATGAAGATTGGATAATCACTGTAGCTTTTGGTCCTGCTTGGTGGCTTTTTGAAAGACTTCATTCATGGTTTGAGGTTCGTGCATATCCACTTCAACTCCTATGTGGGGTTTGAGTTCCATTATAAATTTTCAGGTATGGAACCATTCATCCCCCTAATATTTAGGCACATACTTCAACAGGTTAGTGAACTTTTCCCAATCCTGAATCACAGTCATATTTCCCTGGATTAAGTTCTAAAATTTCATCACTTTCTTGTCAAAGAAAAGATGTGGTAACCATCTCTTCCTAAAGGATTGGAGGAAGAGTTCCCAAGTGATCTCAGTCGAATGTAGGTTTCATTCTAACTTCTCATTATCCCACCAATTCATTGCTTCACCTAAGAGTTGATATGTAGCCCATGTCACCTTAGTCTGTTCAGAAAGGTTATGGAGCCCAAAGTATTTTTCCATTTCTATAATCCAAGCCTCAACTCCTATTCTGATAGCCTTACCATTGAACTTGAGCAGTGCTATTCTTTTGAGGTCTTTCCCAAGCTCTTCCTCAATTCGTCCTCATGGACCTGCCCCTACACCACCATCTGCTTGATTTCCTTCTACATTCCTGTAGTCTCGGTCCTCGCGTGCCACTCAAACTTCTTGCTCTATAAGATCCATGCAAGACTCTTGCTGATTTAGAAGCTCTAGAATTTTCTCCAGTCTCTTTTTTGGTCTGTTATCGAAACCACTACCACCCCTGTCTTGCCTGGTGGTCACCATGTTGTCCCACACTTATCCTACAACACAATCACATTTATTGCATCTCAACACAAGGTTCTATAAATAAACATTCTTATGCTACATATCATAATTTTCATGTGCATACATCCCTCAATATAGAAAACATACACATTCAAGCAAGATACATGCATTTTAGAGTCTCTCATTGAACACACCAAAAAAATATTATCTGATTTTATTTATATTAAGGTAATTCAATAGACCCTTCTTTACAATAGACTTCTTTGTTACATCATTATGATTTCTTTGTATCAGAAAGAGGACATTCCTCTGGGTCATCATTTGAGTTTACATCAAACTTTATAGAAGAAGATGGTTGAGCGTGCAGGCTCTCCTTTTCCTCTTTGGTCAACAAGGGTGCATTGGGTCCACACCCTAGAAGCTAGTCCCGAATTGTGGTAAGCTTTTTAATCTTAGGTGTTCACTTCTCCTCAATCTTCTAGCCTCTCTCTAGCTTGAGTTATGTAAGAGCTTGAGCTAGAGTTTCGTCATTGGGAATTTATGATTGAACCTCTATCTTGGTGTTTCCTTCCTTTACATCATTCTTACATGGGGTTCCAACAAATTTCCCTTTTCTTCATCCTGCCTTTGACTTTCTCATTCCTGCGTTCAATTCAGATTTGGTCAATTCTTAGGACTTTCAATTTTTGGGTCAAGGGTCAACTACCCCAGTCAACTATGGTAAACTCAAAAGGCCTAGAGTTGAACCCTAAGCTATGATACCAAATTTAATTGTTACCTATTTTTGCTACTAGCCCAAACAGGTAGTGTTGTTTATATTTTACCAGTGAAAAGAAGGTACATTTTAACTCTGCTATGTCACATTCATGTGCATAAAGAAATATCAAAAGAATAAAATACTACATTTCATTATGCAGATGCATATAACATAACATAGAAAAAAGTGCACAATCTTTTAAAAAATGTAGTCTTTATTGATAATATAAATGTATGGTGTCCCACAAAAGCCATGGGACTAACTATTATAATGCATATAATGGAAAAAACTATTCATTTATAGATACAATAGAGAAATAATGCACATAAAGAGAAAGGAGACCCATCATTGCCTGAATGACGAATCTTGGTTGCTTTGTTTTGCATCATCTTCAGTCCCTCCCACTTGTCCTACTTCCAGTTGATGCTCCCCTTGCTACTCCTAGGTTCCCTGCATCTATGAGAAGAGTGTTGTTAGAGCAATGAAGGATCACCAATCAAAATATGTGCATATATCCATAAACATATAATTTGATCCTCATGTATATTAAAATATCTTAGCATACCACAGATGTCTAGGAAAACAAGAAAGTTATCAAACACATCTATCATATGCTCAATTTTATCTAACATGTTTGCTTCTTGTGAAGGTATAGGTGAAATCCTTGTTACTGTTTTGTTTCATCTGATTACAGCATGTGGGATAAAATGTGGCTCCTACAAGGGTTGAGCCCAACATGCTACCCTCTGCTTTCATTATAGAGGGATGGTTGCATTTTTATATCATTATTGAATTTGTATTGATAAATCTTATCAATCATGGCGATACTGATAAAGAACAAATATCATTATTAATGGGAGTCATCTCACATTAATAGTGATACTCCTTGTCAATAAAAGCATGTGATAAGATTCATCTGTAAGGACTCAATGAAATTCTTTTGAGTTACTCAATGAGGTTTTATAGGTTTCTATCAAAATCTATTAGGGACTAACCTAAATGAAATGGGTTAGTGGAACAGTCGTTTGTTTCTATAGGTGACAATGAATACAAAAGTGATGCTCAATAAGTAATCATAACTTGAAACAATGAATATCAAACATTTGATCATAAGCATGGACCAACATATTCATCAATGAAATGAAGTGAAGGCATTGTTCTATGAGCACCAAATTACCAAGGACTATCCAGGTTTACTCATGCTCTACAAACCTCTAAGTGTGAGGAAACAATGCTATACCCCAGAGGAATGAAAATTATGCATTGAGTGTAAAGGGGAGTAGTGAGCTATAGGATGGTATAGTGTTTTGAGTACCATTAAGTATTGAAGCAAACTAATAGATGCTAACGGTGTGGATCTATGCATTTCAATAATGCAAGTTGCAATTGAAACCTTATTGCAGAATAGTGAGTAATGCTTACTTAGTAAACTCAAATGAGATGATTAAGCTACTATGACAGTGAATGAACTTGTATAGGTATGAAAAGGAAAAAGGCATTATCATAAGCATTGCAATTAACATTTCAATCAACTTTTCTACGAGGGGTACAAAGTGAGAGAGATAGCCTTGTTTTGGTTATACTTCAAAAGTAGAATAATGAAACAAAAAGTAGTTTCTCTTTTTATTCCAGAGGATGCAGAGCCAAGATCATGTTACAAATACAAAGTAGATTGGAACTTGTATTGCATCTACAGTTTCAAAAAGGGAAAACATTAAATGCCAGATGGAGGAGCTATGTGATAGTAAGTAAAAAATAATGCATAATGGTAAATGATCAAATTTTTGTGCATTTTTCTCTTTGAAATTATAAGAACAAAGCATTTCCTCATATTTTAATAGAGATCTGGAAGGAATTTGTTAAAATGATAAAAGCAACAGTGACCAATACATTGAAGCAAGAATGCATTCTGAGCACAATATAGAAGTAACAAATACACTGTGAGGAAACATCCTATTACTATTCATTAAATCTAGAAAGCTATTGCAGCATGCAAGTAAGATCTACAAGAAAAATGGAATCCTTTTCAGAGTAGGGTTTGTATCAAAGCCAAAGCCTTGGTAATTTGCAAGAAATTAAAATAGGAATGGAGGTGCGAAGAGTTAGAAGTTTGCAAAGTGAAACAATGAAGGGCTCGGGTTTTGGTAACCCAGTAGCAACTTTTGACACCTGTAAAACAAAATATGGCTACGACCATTGAAAATAGATGGGAAAAATCTAAGCTACAAAGGAACATGAAAAATCAATTTTGTGCTCTCATGGTCACGACTTGAGAGAGGTGTTTCTTCACAAATTGTTAACCCACATGAATTTAAGCAAGTGCAAGAGTTTTTTGTTTGCAATTTTTTCATTGTTTTGTTCTGGGTTAAGCTCGAACCAAGCTCATTCTACACAAAACTGAGAAGTGAATATAAAGAGTAAATGCATTATGGGTTCTCATAGCCGCGGCCTAAGAACTTATTTTTTCTTCACATACATCAAAACCCACTTGGGGTTTGCAAAAGAATAACAAATGTAGAGGAGAATAAGAGGATTCGAGCTTATTCAAATTTGGAAGTAGCTCAAACTGCATAAGAAAGCCTTCTTAGCCATGGTCTGTCATACAAAGAGGTTTCCCTTTCAAAAAAATTCTGAAAATAAACAAATACAGAAGGAAAAGAGAGGTTCGAGTCATTTGATGTGGACAAATCCTCTGGAGAAATCAACTGCAAATCATGGCCGTGGCCATGAAAATCAGAAGATGTTCATATTTTTTCCAATGAAACCTCAAATGTCTACAGTAAATGCAAAAGGAAAACAAAAGATGCATAGAGAAAAGCAACATATTCAACATTTTTGTTTTTTCCAAGCTCATGAGATCCACATGTGAAAGCAAGAGAAGTAATCGTTTTTCTGCAATAGAGCTCGTGTTTGAGCCTTTTACCTTCAGAAAATGAAATTAAATCACTGTACAGAAGCTTACCTCAAGCTTGTTTGTGTAGTTTTGCACAAAAAATCTGTTGGATAAGCTACTATAGCCACATGGTTCGCCATGAGAAATGCAGGGAGGAGCTCCATAAAACCCTAGCCGTCGATCTTGAAGACTCCAGAAGTTGGGTGTAAAACTTAAATGACTTGCATATTTTGCATTGGTTTTGAGTTTAGGGTTTGGAACCCTATCTTTTAGCTAATGGCATAAGGTGATTTTTCACCTTTATTTTTTTTTTAAATATATGCATACAGACTAATTCACCCGTGGGCTAAGACTTAAGTCTTATGCCTTGTGTTTATTTTACCCTTGTATATGGTATGTGGGGGTCTTTATGACTTGTTTTGTTTTGATCCATGAATGGTCGAACTACTTGTATTTTTGCATTTGTTTGAAATGTAAAGTACTTTGTCAAGTGATGTTTTTATAAATCACTTAATCAAAGTTACTCTCTTAAATGCAAAATGAAAAAAGTCATGCCTTACATGTGCCTTTATGGGATTGAATAAGCCTTCATGTTTTGGAGAGCATATAAGGGAATGTTGGAGAGGTTAGCCAACATGTTCCAAGAATATAGGAGACTATTTTGATTGAAATTAAAAGTCTTGGAGACCATAGAGGGGTAGTTTTGATGCTTTTATGTGGGTAAGGTCATTGTTTGACCTTTTCAGCATATTGGAGTCTTTTTGGAAAAGATTCAATTGCTAGATTTTTGGCTTTTTGGAGGCATCCAACCCAATGCAGTTTCTAGATCCTTTTTTGGTGGATTTTTGGAGGGAGTTGGAGATATTGTCACTTAGTTGACTCATTTGTACTCACTTCTTATTATGCATTTTTGTACTTAGTGACTTTTCAGTCCTTTCGCAGATTTGGGCATACTTTGTAACTCTTTTAGACATGAATAATAGTGAAGACCTTGGACATTAGTGATTGGAGTTTTTTCCTTCTTTCTCTTTGCTTTATTATGTGCACTCAGTTGATTTTATCAAGTTATTGTGTGAGGTATTATTCATCTCCTCATAGCTTTGTCTCATGTTTAGCACCTTTATGCAAAAGTATGTCAATGCAGGTTATAATCTGTGTCAAAGATGCAAATAGCTTTTAGCTATGGAGTTATCTTCCTCCTAGGAGTTTGAGCATTAGGACCTCCTTATAAAATATTGATGAAAAGACATTCAAAAGTGAGTTGTGAAATTTTTTATTTCAATCATTGTGAGAAAGAGTTTGTAATCTGATCTTTGTGTGTTATTTTGGTTTGGTGTATCACCTCTTTAGTTTTCATTTTCAGTATTTCAGTTTACGCATTCCCTCTTCCCTTTTCCTTGTTAAACAATAAAGTAATCTATGTGATAACCATTTAGGAAGTCGGCCTTCTCCATAGGTTCATTCTCATTACAGGTTACCCACAACCTAAGAATGTTCCCCTGTGTCAATAGATTACTAAACCTTAAGTTCAATAGGGTGCAAATCTAGTTGATAATAGTAATAACCCATTCAAAATTATTACTTAATTAATATTATTATAATTGACACATGAATATACTCCAAATTAAAAATACATAACTAGTGGCTAAAGTCAATCATAGCTACACATGTCCATTTAAAATGAGTTAAAGATTCTTATAGATTCACTTCAAGAGTCAAATTACAATATCAAGTTTGACTTGGCTCCTAAGGCCACAATGTCATTACATACTACATTTCCCATCAAGTACATGAATGAATTACATCAAATTGCATCATAGGTTATAATAGTATGGTGAACAAATAAGGTTGTTCTTCAACGCTCACCTCCACTAGTGGACAAGAACATGGTTGAAGTGCTTTACCGCCCAACCACGAAGCTTACGCTTCTTCGGTATTCTTCTGACTTGAAGAATGTCCGATCCTACACGAAAAGTTTAGAAAGAGAAAAATTTGCAAGGTGGAATCTGGTGCGTGCCCAAACATCAACATGCAATTTATATCTATGAGTTAGAAAATAAAGTGCAAGATCTATGTTAGGAATGGCAGAGAGTGAAATCACAGAGTTCATTCATACATACATAATGAACTATATTGCTTGGTCAAGCATAATAAGTGTGTTGTAACAACAAAAAAAATAGGTTCTAGTAAAGAAAACCTATACTCTCTTAACTTCATTTCGACACCTATCCCGAAAGGTAACTTTGTACTCTAACAGCTATCTACCCTCTAGCAGCAACTACCCATAGGTGCTCTAGTCAACTAAGGTATCACTGTTTTGTTCAAGTATTTAAAATATTCCTTCGTAAATGTCTTTAAAAGAAGAAACTGTATACTAAATTATACTCTAATTTGAAATCAGATTTATGATTTACAGAGTAATACAATAATCGGTCATATCATTCTTATGACTATTTTCTACTTATCATCTTAAGCATTTTTCCTTTTTAAAAATGTACTAAAAACAAAATAAGGTATGTCACAAGTATGTGTAAGTACATAGACGAAGTCTATGTGCATACACATATATGTGCCTACTAATGTTAAAGTTTGTACATACATTCTAAAATAATCATTAATTTAGATTGCAATCTTAAAATAGTATTTTAATTGATGTTTCTTTGTCAAAATAAAGAAAGCAGAACAAGTTTATATGCTAACAGTTTCACACATACTGTTATTGCATTCTCACTATTGTGTTTCTCTAACATTGTTGTTTACATAACAAACATTCATTGTTTGAACATAATAAATATTGTTTCCTACTAAACAATTATAAAACAAGTTGTTTACATATGAACATTCATTGTTTAAGAAAAACAAGTATTGTTTCCTACTGAACAGTTGTAAATCTAGTTGTTTACATATGTACATTCATTGTTTGAATAGAATAAGTATTGTTTCCTACTAAACAATTATAAAGCAAGTTGTTTTCATACTAAATAGTTTATAGAGCAAGGTTGTTTCCAGCTATAATGTTAACTTTTTAACAAAATATAGTTGTTTGCAAAAGATTAACCTCTATTTACATCAACACAATACTATTCCATACTAAACAGATTATATTTTAAGAAAAATAATGTCGTTTACTCAGTTTGCTAATCTCAAGTTGTTTACATGCTAAATGATCACTTTACAAGTAAATGTTCACCATTTAATACAGAATATGTTTTCCATTATGTTCTGGAAATAAATAAATTAAATAGCCCAGTTTCAATCATAAGGATAGAATGTCTATTATCCAAATCTTGAACACTTTCATCCCTAGAATTATAATGAGAAACTTTTAATAATTAAGAAACCAAGTTCGACATGTTTGTCGATGAATTTCTTGAGCAAATATTTTAGTTAAGAATGAAAGGAAGTTTCAGGTTCAACATTACTTTTGCCTATTCAAGCTGCAACAAGCAAACCAAGGTTGCTCTAGGTTCGACCCATTTCTATGGTCGGGTGCTTCCTGTCTTAACCTCAAGTTTCATTCAAAATTGCCCTTATGGGCATTCTGGCTCAGCCCTTAATGCATGTTGCTCTATACACCATGCAAACTCAAATTTGATACTAAGTCAAATAAATTAATCTATCAATCATGAGGATCGATCCTTACAAGTATACAATGAAACCCAACTCATACATCCCATTGATTCTTCAAATCGAGGGCATCCTCTTTATACAAATATGTTTTCCACTTTTATTAATAATGAACAATTTTCCCCCTACCATTATTGGCCTAGCTGATAATGGAAGGTGATATGTTTAAAATATGACACTGATGATACATATCAAAGATAACACAAAGGATTATATCCTCTTACATTGGTTTAGCAGGAGAACCTCTATAGAATCGACACCTAAAGGCATGCATTCAATCAGAATAGGACTTCTGATAGCCATGATATAGCTTACAATATCAATCAAACTTACATACAATCACTTCTTAAGGGTCTGGTGCCTTGGTCTAGTACAAAAGGCTAGTCGAATGGCTCCATGCTAAGTATTAATCAAAAAAATAGGCCATAGGCCATGCGATTCCCTAGAGGGTGGTTGCTAAGATTTATCCTTCGGATCAAGCTGAGACACATAGACAAAGACTTTGTATATTATAGTACTATCAATTTTTCATCCAATGCAATGACAAATACTAGCTAAACATGAAAAGAAAAGATAGTGAAATCAATATTATTTCAAGAAATCAAATTACCTCAATGATCGAGCTTTTTGAACAAAGGTTTCCTTAGATTTTTCCTTCCATTGCATTCTCTTCTCTGCCTTTTTTGCTTGTCGATTTTCTTCCAAATCAATCCCCTACTTTTCTTCCACATTCTCATTCAAAAATGGTAACCACACTTTCTTGCATGTGGTTGGGTGCTATCATTATGAATTTTTCCTGCCATAGCCGCCAGTCTTCAATTTGAATGTTATCTTTATGATTTCGGCAGGCCACATTCATTGTGGACTTTCCTTATGATTTTCATTGATTTTCCACAATCTGATTCATAATGTATTGGTTATCAACTTTGAATTCAATATGAATTTGAATACATATGTATGTACGCATGTATATGTATGTATATATATACATATAAGTAATATATACATACATACATACATATATATATACTTATATACTTGTATATCTATATGCATTTAAATGATTTCATTCACATCTACCATGTATTCGAATAATGTATATATATGTGTGTGTGTGTGTGTGTGTGTGTGTTCGATTTACATACACGTATATATATTTCATTCATATACAAGTTGCTTGTTTTGGAATGGCTTATAGGTTCCATACACTATCATTAAAGTAAGGAACTTGAATCTTCATTTCGAGCATCTATATATATATATATATATATATATATATTTCTACACTAGAGAAAATAATTTTCTTTACAATGCTTGCTTTCGTTTCTTGCAAATCAAAAAGTTTGAATAGACAATTTAATCTACAAACCATTCATTTTCAAACATTCAAATAGTTCAAGTTAGGAAATTACATTCTCTTATATATGCAAATTATTTTAAATGCAAATCATCATGCCATTTGTGGTGTGTGCACCCATATTCCAACTAGCTTACCGTTCAATCTGGCTAAACAATCCTACTTCAACCGTGTTCTCGTCCTTCAACCTGTTACCTTGCAACTACACACACTTGCGCTTGCAAATTGATCAGTAACATTCAATTCTTGGTAACATATAAAATGATTTCCAATATTTCACAAAGTCAACATCAGTCAACTTCTTTCATTCAATTTTTTAATATTCTAAATTCTCCATTTATTATTTATTGAGTTTCTTCAATAATTCAATTTACTATATTATAATAATATGTAATAAAATTGGGTTATGGCATTTCAATTAGACTACAAGAGCAGCAAAGAGTTTTTATATGTTGAAGAAGAAAGTCACATAGCAACCTATTTTGGCACTTCCATATTTGAATAAGGTCTTTCGGGTAGATTGTGATGCTAGTGGCACTGCCATAGGAGTTGTTTTGAGTCGGGAAGGTAAGCATGTTGCCTATTTTATTGAGAAGTTGAATGATGCTAAGAAGAAATATTCTATCTATGATGAGGAGTTTTGCTTTAGCTTAGGCTTTGAAGAAATGTAGACACTATTTGTTGCCAAAATAATTTTTTTTATATATTGATCACTAGGGTTTGCAGTATCTCAATAGTCAAGGAAAGTTAAATCAAAGGCACTTAAAATGGGTTGAGTTTTTGCAGAGTTATACTTTTGTTTTGAAGCATAAGAGTGGAAGGTCAAATAGAGTTGCAGATGCCTTGAGTAGAAGGAAAATTTTGTTGATAGAGATGAATATAGAGGTTGTTGGGTTCAATGAACTCAAGAGTTTGTATCCTAAAGATCTAGACTTTATAGAAGCTTGGAAGGTTTGTTTGGGACCTATTACATTGGATAGGACAAGATGGTTGGATTTCTTAATCCAAGATGAGATGTTGTTTAGAGGAAGCCAATTGTGAATTCCAAGAAGTTTTATGAGAGAGAATCTAATCAAGGAGAAGCATAGTGGAGGATTGGTTGGACATTTTAATCGAGATAAGACCATTGCTCTTGTTAGTAAGAATTATTTCTAGCTACAGTTACAACAGGATGTGAAGAAGTTTGTACAAAGTTGTAGAGTATGTCAAATGGAAAAATGAACAAGTTAGAATAATGGATTGTATTAGCCATTACCTATACTTGAGAGGCCATGGGAGGATATTAGCATGGATTTTGTTATTGGCTTGCCAAGGATGTAGAGAGGGCATGATTCCATATTTGTGGTGGTGGATAGATTTTCAAAGATGGCACATTTCATTCCATGTCATAAGACCAGTGATGTTGTTCATATTACAGAGTTTCTTTTTAGAGAGGTGGTGAGACTACATGGTCTACTGAAGAGTATAGTTTCAGACAGAGATACCAAATTTGTTGGTTATTTCTAGAGGACATTATGGAAGAAGTTGAAGACAGATTTTAAGTTCAATTCCACACACCATCCACAGACTGATGGACAAAAAAAGGTCATGAATAGGAGTTTGGGTAACCTACTAAGATGCTTAGTAGGAGATAAGCCCAAGGGATGGGATTTGATTATACCGTAGACAAAATTTTCTTACAAAAATTCTATCAACAGGAGCACTGGTAAATCACCATTCTAGATTGTGTATGGGAGTAGTCCAAGAACTGCTTCTAAACTAAGAAAGATGGATAAGGGGGAGAAGAGTAGTGTTGATGCTGAAGATTTTGTTGAGCACATGAGGAATTTGCATGAAGAGGTGAAGAAACATATCAATAAGATGAACTCACAATATAAGGCTAAGGTAGATCAGAAAAGGAGGTATAAGGAGTTCTAGGTAGGAGATGAAGTCATGGTTCATTTGTGAAAGGAAAGGTTTCTAGTTGGTACATACAACAATTTAAAGATGAAGAAGTTTGGACCATGCAAGATCCTAAAGAAGTATGATTCAGGAAATGCATATGAGGTAGAATTGCCTAATGGAATTCATATTTCACCTGTGTTTAACATTTTAGATTTAACAAAAATATCATGAAGGAGGAATTGATGAAGGAATAATAGAAGCATAGTGGAATATCCTAGCACCTACTTTTGAAAAGGAGGAGTTAGAAGAAATTTTGGATAGTCATGTGTGTAGAAGCACAAGAAATAGGCAATATGCAGAGTACTTGGTGAAGTGGAGAGGAAGGCATGTTGAAGATTCATCATGGTTGTCTAAGGCTGAGGTTAACCGTCTTGGTTTTCCTCTAACTCCTGAGAAGTGACAGGGTCACCTTTCAAATTACCTGGGGTGTCTGATGTAGGAGCATCGAGCGATGTATAGAAATCTTGCATCACCCAAAAAAAATAAAAATTCCTTATTTTATTTAGTTGTTTTGAGTTCTATGATGGCACTTAAGGGGCATAAGACAATCAAGAGTCAAAAATAGTGAAAATGGTCACTTACTATTTTTAGTAAGTCAACCTAAATGGGCTCATATGGACCTAAAAATTTACCTCAAGGAGTAGAACTGAAAAACATTTTCGGTTGCGAAAGAATGGTCTCAATACCATGCACGGTTTGGGAGATATTAAAGTTTTCATCCCAGGAAATTTCTCCAATGCAACTTCAAATTCAAATATGAAGACTTTAGAGGCCCCAAAACAACTCAAAAAGTTAACAAACCAACCTAAGGCGGGTTTGAGCATTGTAGATCTCTTCGAGAGCTTTCCAATGATATGCAATTGGAATAGCAAATTAGACACATGGATCAAAAGTTATGGGACCGCAAAGTTGCCCCTCTAAAAAGTGAATTTCATTAAAATTTCTTCCTAGACCAGAAATCAAACGGTGGGACTTTTGGCACCAAAACAAAAGGGAAAGTTGAACGTTCTAGAACATTCTAGGATAGTTATTGGGGTAAAATAAAAAAGGGTTAAGTGGTGGGTTGTAGGGTGGTTCCATTAGTGCAAATTGTGGCTCTGAATAATAGATTTTGTTTTCAAAGTTGATTTTGTTGTAATGAATCAAGCCTCTGATGCTGTAGCATGTAAGTTTTGAATCTGTATTTTCATTTTTTGAAAATAACTGAAAGTGATTTATTTTATGTCCTACATCTTCTGTGTTGGTATCTATTGTTGTTTTTTGTGTGGGTTTTGGGCGATGTAGCCCTCATCAGATAAGGTGGAACAATAGAAATCCACTAAGGAAGCACTAGTTTTTCATGGATGTTTGAAAGAAAAAGGCATGAAGAAGGAAAATAAAAATGAAAAGAGAGGATTTAAGTCTTGGGGGAGATCTAACTCTCCTAGAAAATCCAAAGTAAAATGTTGGAATTATGGTAAGAAAGACTACATCAAGAAGGATTGCAAGCAAAATAAGAAATAAAAAAAAATGAGTTAGATGATGATTTTTAAATTATAAATATTCTCAAGATGAATCAGATGTATTTGTTACAACCCTTTCCACACATGCATGTATGAGTGTGTAGATGAATGACCCTAGTGCCTCTTTCCACATGAATCCCATAGGGAGTGGTAAAATTACTATGATTTAAGTTTAATTGTGGAATGGTATACCTTGGTGATAACTCTTTTTTGAGTATTGTTGGGCATGGTTGATTCAAGATCAAATTCTCTAATAGAAGGATCAAAGTTATTTTAGGATTTCTACACATCTAAGGGTTGACATGAAATATGTTATATATTAGCAAGATGAATGATGTATATTTATAGGTAGTCTTTAGCAATGGTGAGTGCAAGATGCTTCATGGAGCTATGGTGTTAGCAAAGGAAGTTTAGGTTGGAACTCTTTTTTCTGTAATAATAACACCTACATTTAGTGTAATAGTTCATTAGTACCTATAGTATAGGGACTTGCAACATGCTCTCAGCAAGTAGAGAGAAATCTACTAGTTGAGAAGACTATGTTATGGCATGAGCACATGGAACGCATAGGTGAGAAGGGTCTTAGAACCTTGAAAAATAGAAATCTTGTAGAGGGGTTGGTTGATTTTATCTTGACTTTGAATTTTGTGAACATTGTATTTATGGTCAATGAAATTATGTTTATTTACCTTAGATGTCACATAAGACTCATGGGATTTTACATATTATTCATAGTGATGTGTTTGGTCCTATAGATGTTCCCTCATTGAAAAATCCTCATATTATATTTATTTTGTTGGTTTGTGTAGCTTGATGATGCTTTTTTTTTAATATTTTGGCGACTTTGACAACTACTTTTTTCCCTCAAAATAATTATTGGGGGAGTGTAGGGGGGCGAAGCCCCTCCTATGAGGTCTAGGGGACCACCCCTGGGTGGGGTCCAAGGGGAAGATCCCATGGTGGTGGTATGGGGGAAGCACCCTTGAAGCAAAAATTGGCCAATTTTAATAAAGGGATTTTATAAACAAATTCAGTTTAAAATTTATTTTGTAACTATTTGGAATTGTGACAATTTCTCGTTACGAATTCAAAAGGCCAAGAGGTGCAAGTGTGAATGTGAAAGAAAACACAAATCAATGAACATGAATTGGAAGTTTGTAGGTCATGTGGTTTGGGAATGAACACATGGCAGCATACAAGAATATATCACATGGATTGTATAGTGAACACACATCAACAAAAGTTGTGTGCATACAAACTACAAATGTGGAGAAGTTGTATGGAGTTGTGGATATTTCTATAGGTGTTTGTGAGTTCTATAAATATATTTTTGTTGGATATATATGATTCAATGGTTTTTTGTGGATGTGGCCCACATTGGGTGAACCACATTAAAAAAATGTCTTTGTGAATTAGTTTCTTTTAATTTTGTTATTTGCATTCATAATTGTTTATTATTATTGCTCCATCCTACTAGTAAATCCCAACATATTTTATTGATGATTTTTTAAGATAACTTGGGTGTATTTTCTTAGGCATGTATTCAAGGTTGTCAAGGACTTTAATGATCTTGCAAAAAGTAAATGAGCAAAAAGATCAAGGTGTCAAAATTAGATAATAATATTTAATTGAGTTTGACAAGTTCTTAAAAGAGAACAATATTGCATAGCAGAAGACATCTCCATACATCCCTCAAAAAGTGAAGTTACAAAGAGGATAAATAGATCATTGATGGAGAGAGCTAGGATATGCTAAATGGTGTTAGTTTGGAATAAAATTTTATGACTAAAGGAAGTTAGCACATGTTACTCAATTAATGCCTCATACATTATTACTTATGGATAAAACTTCTATGGAGGTTTAAAAAAATAGAAAAAAAACATCAGGTAAGTATATTTAATTTTTTGGTGTAAGGCATATGTTTATGTTCCTAAGAAGAAGTGGTCAAAGTTGGATTATAAGGAAATGAGGTGTATCTTCACTAGTTATAGTGACAATGTGAAAGAGTACATGCCTTGGGATCTTGTGATTGGGAGGGAATTCTATATTTAAAATGTTATCTTCAAAGAGATCAAGAATTCTCCTCTAGTTGAGTGACCAAATGGGAGTAAAAACTTTACAATGTAGTTATAACCAAAGACCAAGATAGTTGCACCTAAGGTTGAGTTAAATGTTTAGAATATACCTAATGAATAGGATAATACATATATCTTACAAAGTTTGAAGGAGAAAGAACATCCACCTCAAATTTTGAGGATGCCCACTTGAAGGAGGGGACAACTAAAGAGGTATATCCCACCTAATTTTAGATGTATTTTTCCCTTGATTACTAATCTTGATGAGCCTCAAACTAAGATTGAGGCAATAGAGATGGATGATCCCGAGTATTAAAAGTTGGTCATGGGTGATGATGTGGATGAATTGAAGAATAATGACACTTAAATTTTGGTTTATTTTTTGAATGGGAGAAAGCATGTTGATCTCAAGAAGAAATTTAATTAAAACAATAGTTTTGAAAGGTGCAAGGAAAGATTGGGTGTGAAAGGATATTCACAGGTTGAGGGAATTGATTATGATGAAACTTTTCTCTAGTTGGTAAATATTTTTTGGAAAAAAAAATCAAGGAAAGATAAATAAAATACACCATATATATTTCTATATAGTTATAGCCATCATAATAATAAATAGGAGAGGAACTCACTAACCAATCTTTATTTCCTACAATACCACCCAACATACAAGTACTAAATCTCAAGATTTCACCAAGAATCACATTCCCTACAACTAAAAAACCTATTTTATTCCACCTAATCATCATGAATAATCTAAAGAATATACTAAGATTTATCCAAGGCCAACTCTCCCCAATTTTCAACATTTTGACTACACATCTCTTTAGAAGCCTATTTAGCTAAAAAATCAACCACCTTGATGAACAACACACTTATACTAAGAGGAGGGGTGAATCAATATAGATCAAAACTTTACTTTTTACAACTTAAATAATTACAACAATATTACTTCAAAACTTAATCATCTATAGCAATACCATACATGCAAGATCTAGAAATTAAGCACACACATAAGAGACACATGATTTTACGTGAAAAACGTTATGAGGGAAAACCATGGAAAAATATTACTTGTATTAATCTTTTAATAAATTTCATTAGCGCCAACCTACTAGAGACTCCAATCCCCACCACTAAGCACCAACCTAGCAAGAGACACCAATCTCTTCCAATAATAGGATCCAACCTATTGATCTCTTGAAATAGGAGGCTCCAACCTCCACAAGAACAATATAACAATTTTATTTGCAACTTCTTAGATCTACCCTCTCAACTACTCACAAATCTACCATACATACACTCATAAATCTGCAATGTAGCCTTCAATAATTCTACTCATAAAAACACCATGATCTTGCTTTTATTTTTCTTTTCTTCTCACAAAATTTCCGCTATAAATCTACTCACATGTGTCTCATAAATCTGCTTAAATTGCTTTTTATTTCTCCTCTTCATATGAATAATATTCCTTGAATGGATTGCTTTTTCCCCCTCCTTCAAACTTCTATTTATACTCACTTCACAACCCTTCATCCACTGGACGTGACTCTCTAAGGAGGGTTGGCCTACTTAGTAAACATAACATTAATTTATTTTTAATTTATTTGTTCAAAGTGGGATCTCTATTCTAGGGGGTCATTCCCCCATGGGAACCCCATACAAATATAAAATTAATTTATTTTTGAATTTTAAAATCCCCAAATGGAGTGGCTTCAAGAGGGGGGTCATCCCAAATTATCTAATTTTATTTTACATTTAAAACACCTCCAAAGGGTAGACATGGGTCAACCCATGTAGAATATAAATGCTCTTTGACATCAATGACAATATTTTTCCAATAATCCCTCCCTTTATCATTGATGGCAACCCTGCAAAGAAATAATCTTGAAATGCAACAGGACCATACTTCTCCCCCTGACTAAAATGATTCCCCTCATTGACATGCTCCCCCTTACTTACTTCTCTCCCTTTAACATCAATGGAAAAGGTATATACTAAGGCTTAAAGATAAGACAATGAATATCTCCTGTTGAAAACATGTTTCTTTTGATGATCCTAGTGTCTGAATGAGAGGGATATCACTTCCAATATCTCCCTTAGGTACCCAAATGTCTCTTTTGGAAGTGGCTTCATGAAATTTTCCACAATATATTCTTTTGTAGAAACATACTCCAACTTCACCTATTGATTAACCACTTTCTCTCTTAGGAAATGATATTTGATTATAATATGCTTCATCCTAGAGTGTATAACTAGGTTCTTCGATATGTTAATTGCACTTGTATTGTCATAAAATATGGAAATAGGATGATCAAATTTAACCTTGACATCCTTCAAAGTTTGCTTCATCCAAAGGACTTGAGAGCAAAAAGAAGCTACTACAATATATTCTACTTTTTCTATGGACAAAAAAACTAACCCCTATTTCTTACTTAACCCTGTGATACAAGATTTTTTCCAAGAAAGAATGCACCTCAACTTGTACTTTTTCTATAATTAATATTTCCAACCCAATCCACGTCTATGTATGCTATGAGGGTAAAATCTTCACCTCTTGCGTACCACAACCCAAAATCCATAGTGTCATTTAGATATTTGAATATTCTCTTCACTTATTGCACATGCATTTCCTTTGGTGTTGCCTAAAACCATGCCACCAAATGAACTACTTGCATTTAATATCAGGTCTTGTTACTGTCACATATAATAAACTTCCAATCATGGATGTGTATAGATTTTGATTCGCCTCAAGATATTCATTATCCTTACTCAATTTAAATCTTGTAACCATGGCAGTACTCACTAGATTGCAATCCTCCATCCTAAATTTCTTCAACATTTCCTTAATATACTTGGTTTGTCAAATGAATATCCCCTTATTTGGTTAGAAAAAATTTCAATCCAAGAAAGAAAGACAACTCACCAAGGATATAAATTTTGAACTCCTTCTGCATAAACATGGAAAATTCTTGGCACATTTTGTCACTGCTACCTCCAAAAATGATCTCACCCATGTAGACCATAATAATCAATAAGCCATCCCCTTCACCCTTGATATAGAGATTACTATCCACAATACTCTTTTGAAACCTTTCTATTTTAGGTATTTGTTTAGCCTTGAGTACTAAGCCCTGGGGGTTTGTTTCAACCCATAAAGGGCCTTCTTTAACTTGTGAACATGGTCCTAATTTTATGAAAGAATGAATCCACAAGTTGTTCAATATAAACATGTTTATCCAAGTTTCTATTTAGAAAATGTGACTTCACATCCATTTGGTATAATTTTAAATTCTTATAACTGTCAAGGGCTAAAAACATCCTTATGGATTCAATATGAGAAATGGGTGCAAATGTCTCTTCAAAATCAATCCCCTCAACTTGAGCATAACCCTTCCATACAAGCCTTGCTTTGTTCTTGATGAACTGGCCATCCTCATGTAACTTGTTTCTAAAAACCCATTTAGTGCCAATAAAATTCTTGTCCTCAGGTCTTGGAACAAGTACCCAAGTCTCATTTTTCTCTATTTGATCTAATTCTTCTTCCATAGCTTTTACCAGGTCCTTGTCTTCTTAAGCTTCTTCAAAATTCTTAGGTTCCACTTTAGAGAGCAAACACAAATTTGTATGTTCAAATATACATGCTACTCTTCTCCTTGTTTTAATTTATGTATCTTTGTCACCAATGATTAGATTTTCTAGATGATTCTTTTGAACAAATTTGGGTACAGTCTTGGGTGGTGCTCTTGATGGAGTTTTTAGATTTCTTTGTCCAACTTCTACATTTTCTACTTCTTCCTCTATTTCTTCTTCTTTGACACTACCTTCTTGATAATCAACTTCTTGTACTATTTCCTTTTGATGTATTTCTTCATCAATTCTCATATTTACACTTTCAATTTTTTTGTGCAACCTTTTGTTATAGCATCTATAGGCTTTGCTTCTCGTAGAATATCCAAGGAAGATACCCTCATCACACCTGGAATCAAACTTTACCAAGTCTTCATCATCTCGCCGAATATAACATTTGCTTCTGAATAATTTGAAGTACTTTACTAATGCATGCCTTCCCTTCCTAAGTTCATATGGTTTTTTACTATTTTTCACCCTCATTTGTTCTTGGTTCAATATGTAGACTATTGTATGCACCACTTCTCTCCAGAAGGTGTCAATGAGCTTGGAATCATTTAACATGACTCTTTCCATTCCTTGCACTGTTCTATTTTTCCTCTCAACTACTCTATTTTTCCATAGAGTTCTTGTGACTGAATATTATCTTCTTATTTTGAGTTTTTCACAAAATATCAAATTCATTTGATGTGAATTTTCCTCTATTAGGTCTTAAACATTTTATTATTAACCTATCTCATTCTCTACTAAGGCTTTAAATGTTTAAAATATTTCAAAGGCTTTAGATTTTTCTTTTAAAAATGTAACCCAAGTCATCCTCAAACAATCATTAATTAAGAACATGAAATAGGTCTCACCTTGTAAGCTTATTGTCCTTGTTGGCTAACATAAGTCAGTATGCATTAGCTCTAAGGGATTTGATACAAAATACTCCTTTGATTTAAAACTTGTTCTTTTTTATTTTCAACTTGGTATTGTTTTCATATTGTGCTATATGGATTTTTTATCTTCAACATGCCCCTTACATCTTGCTTATCACTAATCTTCACAATGTTATCAAAGTTCAAAGTTACCATCCTTTTGTACCACAACTAGCTCTCATCTTCTTGTGCCATGCAACACTTTTCTCCTTTGACTTCAATAAGAGTATAAAGATTGTTTGTAGTTCAATTAGCATTTGCAACAAGTTTCCCTATTCTCATTTTTCTAATTTCACAACCACTTGGATGAAATATGAGAGTGTTCCCTTGATCACACAATTGACTCACACTTAGAAGATTATGCTTCAACCCTTCAACATATAATACATTTTTCAGTCTTTGTCTTTCCATTTTCAAAACTAAGAGTTTCTTTTCTTGTGATCCTTGTTGTAGCGTTGTCTCCAAACTTTACAATGCCTCCATTTATTTCCTTCAAATTGAGGAACTTCCTTTTATCCCCTGTCATGTGTCTTGAGCAACCATTGTCAATCTACCACTGATTTTCTTCATTTTGAACATCGAGGGTTGCTTGTACTAGCATGGATTTTTCCTTCATTTCACTTGCTCCTTCTTCTTCTTCCAAACTTGTGTAGATTCCTCTCTTGACTTGTCAAGAACATCCTCCTTGTTTTATTTTGGAGGCTCAACAAAGTGTTGTATGACCAAAATTATTGCACTTGTAGTACATGATGTTGTAGTCAATTAGAGGAGAAAATGGATTATAGTTTATTTTTAGAAAACCCAAATCCCTCCTTGCATGAGATCTACAATCAATTGTATTATGACCAAAATTATTGCAAAAGAAACAATAACCATAAAATGAATGTTGAAACATGTTCATTTGCACTTGCCTTTAAGGGAATGGTCTCTTAAAACCTTCATTGTTGCCTTTGTGAGGAATTCTAATTTTTTAAGTAATATTACTCTCTCTCTTCTTTGAACTATCACCATTGGTGGATCCTTTGAGAACATTTGCATAGCTTTTGGAATTTTATTCATTTATCTTCTCTAATAACTTTGTATGCTTAGAGCTTGAGCCTTCTTTGATTATCTTTTTTTTTTTTTTTCAAAACCAAGATCTATCTTGATAAAAGGCAAACTTTGGGAGTTTATAATATCTTCCAAAATTTTAGATCTCTTTTCAAACTTTATGATTTGATTTAATTGATTATTCATTTTTTTGAACTCCTTCCTTAAGGAAACAACTTCAAGCTCCAACTTCTCACACTCCAATTCCTTTGCCTTCAGTTGATCTCTTCCAACTTCTTCAAAAAAAAATTCTTCCTCAATTTGAATCTTTAGATCTATGATCATCCTTTCTAATTCTTCAAGACTTTGAGATTATTTCACTTTAGTTCTACTATCCTCTTGAAGCTGTGACTTTAGTCTCAAATTCCTTTTCTTAAGCTTCATGATCTTATTATAAGGAAACTGGAGTTCCTTCTCAAGATCTTCTTCATCATCTTATGTTATGACTTTTTCCCTAAGAGAAGAAAAAGTTATAAAATGGTCATTTTGAATTAAAAGGGAGAAAGAAAAATGAAGTATATAATGATCCTTTGGTTAAAAGAGATATTAATAAGGAATATGTATAAACACTCTTTAAAAATGGGAAGAATAATTATTTATTTAAATAATTATTAAAGACAACCTTTGTAAAAGGGCGTGATGGTTTGGAAACCACCCCTTAAGACTTATATAAAGCATTTGTGTGAGACATGGAAAACATTTTTCAAGCATGAAGAACATTAAAGGAGAGAAGAGAAAAAGTAAAGGAATTAGAGAGAGAAACAATAAAGCACAAAAGAGTGAAGGTTAAGGTCATTGGTTGGTATTGAGGCATTTGGAGAAGGGGCACACAGGGGTGTGTCCAACTCAGGGTACAACGTACACCTGGGAGTGCCTTGGCCAAGAGTGTGTTACTTATGTCGTGAAGGCAGGTTGGGTTTTGTGTAAGAACTAGTTCCTCCGAGGGTGCTTCCTTGCCATGGAAATCCTAGACCTATAACCATTCCTTTGAGTGCCAGATAACAGCCTCTTCGTGATTTTCATATAAGTATTAAAAATCATCGATTTGACAATATTGAGAATATTGTCTATAGGATTTTGGTGTTAATATGATTAATCTATATGGAGGTGTTATTCCATTTATTATGTTAATTATTTAATTGTCACATGTTAGTAGTTTACATTAATTATTCACATTTATTTTGATATCATTGCATATTATAAATTATATTAACTCTAATATTTATTATTCTAAATCCACTGCTAATAATTAATAACTATAAGAGGAAAAGTAACATCACATTTGGTATCAGAACCAAATATGGTTGTACTAATCATTTTTATGTGATCTTATTTTAATGATTTAGTTGAGAAACTACAATTTATAATATTTATTTGACTTGGTGGTTATGAAGGTGTTTAGTCAATTGAACAATGAAAGTGGAAAACCATAATCTTCCACACCTTTAATAAGCTTTGTGAATCATAAAATAAACAAATATAGAAATGAGTTGACAAAATAATTTATATATATATAAGAAAATTATTCAAACCCCTATATATAATGTTCTCTATAATCAATAACTGAATTTCACTATAAAAATTTCTTACAATAAGAGTGAAATAATAGTAAAGAAAGAGTTTCAGTGAAACAATAGTAAAGAAAGAGTTTCATTTGTCTCTTTAAATTTCAATCACTAAATTTTATAGAAAACAAATTCCTATGAACAAATATATCTCTATATACCCTTAATTTTTATAATATCAAGACATTAATTAGTAGTTATTCTTAAAAAAGAAGAAGAAGCTTCCATTAAGTACATTATCTATAAAAATTAACCAATAAAAAATGAAGACTATTTTATAATGAAAATAAATTAAATAAATTATATTTTTCAACACATTGTCTCCTTTGATTTACTATTTTAAAAGTGATTTTCTTTACACTATGAAACTCTTATATCTAGATTTAATTTCAAAAGTCATATACATTCACGCAGAGAAGTACTCTTTTATATATCTTAAACACCAAAGATTTAGATTTAGTTAGACATGTCCTTATAGAAAAGAAATATTCATGGTTTTTTTCATTAGTTTATGACTAGCATACATATATTAAATATTAATATATATAAAATACACCAAGAGTTATCTTTTCTCGAGGTGCCTATTTTCTTCAACTCATTCAAAACAACAGTAAATTGCCCATATGCTATCACTATTTCAATCAATCAAATAATATATGAGAAAAATAAATTAGACATAAAGACTTAATAGTGAAATAAGGCCAGAAAGCACATTAGAGGTTAAATGTAAAGATACTTAGTTGTATTATGAGTTCCTTGTGAAATTTGAATTGACTTATTTTAGTTATAATTTGATTTTCAATACATATGTCCAATTTCTTCTTTAAACAAATGTGATACAGTTGTCAATTAAGATAAGATCAAATATTAAATTTATGTATTTTCTTCACAAAGATACAAGATAAGGTAACCAAACCCTAGTTTTGTTTATAGCGCGTATTAAGAAAATGTAACCTTGCCAAGTTCCAAACCAAATGAGCCCTAGCAAGTCCAACAGACTCAACTTTGGAGACTTTCCATCCCACTCAATAATAAAACAACCACAAATAAAAAGCAATAAACCTTACGACTCCTTGAATCTTTGTTTTGTTTTACTGCAACAACATATTATAACAATGCAATTAGTTTCAACATGACTAAAGCCAAATTTGCGATAGCTAAACTCAAGTGAATCCAAAAAATGTAAAGCCAAACCTGCGAGAAATCAACTCCAAGAGAATAAAGTCAAACCTGTAACCGCGAAGTTTTGAAACAGTTATGATTCAACAACCTCTTTTAATAGAGGTCTTCATGAATTCAAAGATAAGAACATCTAAAGAAAGTTGTGAATAAAACATATTTAAAACTGCTTTAAAAACAAAGCAAAAACACTAAAAAATATTGAAAAATAAATAAAAATAAAATAAATACACTATTGAAAAAAAAATTACAAATAAATACATTGAAATTTCTTATAATTATAAAAAAATATATTTGTGTTACTACTATAAATAAATGTTCTCTAAAAACTTAAAAAATTATTAAATGACACTAAGTATTTAGTTTTAATTTTTTTTTTAAATTAAATTGATTTTAAAATCTAAAAAAGCAACATTACCACCACTGTGTAATATGCCTCTTGATGTAAATCTCCGCCTAATTATTTTTATTTTACTTAAATTTATCTTTTTAACATTCAAAATAAAAATAATGTATAAATATATATTATAAAATAAAAAAATCTTTATAATTATACGAATGATGAAATACTATTGCAATGAGAAAAAATGATGAAAATAAGTGCCTCGACATATTTTATATAAATAATAATGTTATATAAATACTAATTTATTATAATAATTACTATAATTAAATTAATTATAATTATTAATATTAAATTTTAGCATTAATAATAATAAAAATGAAATCAATATAAAATTGATTATGATATTAAAAATAAATATTTTAGAGTGAATAAGATATTAAATTGATTGAAAACCGTTTTTAAATCTGCTTTAAATCTACTTTAAATCTGCTTGAAACTACAATGATTGTAGCTATGCTAGTTGCATGTCATTTGAACGTCAAATTCAATCTAAAGAGTTTTTCCTTACATTGAATTTTGCTTTTTGATAGATGCCATTGTAATACGCCTCTCAACATAATTATTGCTTCACTATGTTCATTGTTGGTCATGATTAATCCATAATGTTTCTAGACCATTTACAAATTCCCGAGAATCCTTTCCTCCATGAAATCAAATAATTTTTCATCAGCTATGAATTGGATTTTTTTTTTCTTTTTCAGATTTACCATAAAATCTTGGAACTTAGATTGGCCTTATATCATCCACAAATTTTTTGTCAGTGAGGTTTGAGAACATTATAGAGATTCAATCTAGATTTTATTTTTTAAAATCCACAAAAGTGTGCCCAAGCATGTCCTGCCATGACAAAAACTAATTCTTCAATTTAAAAATTAGAATGCCTATGCTCTATCATGCACCCTTAAGAAGCAAACATAAGTTTTAAAAGAAAAGAACATGATAATAATAATACTCCTTTAAAATGTATAGAGGTTGCAATTAACACTAAAAGTAGGATTTTGAAGAGAAAATAATGCCCCTATGGACAGTCACATCCTTTAAGATGATTAGGGAAAATATAGTTTATATTAGTGTTGAATATTAGGATTATTGTTGTAATCTATGAATATTAAGTTTTACATAGGGAGAAAATTCTAAGCAAACATGTAATCGATTGATAGTAAGAAGATCACAAAAGAATATAGTTGGGATTATCTGTTGATTATTTAAAAAATTGGTGTGGAAGTTTAGAAGAAATCATGTCACAATTCTTTACATGGATTTTGGGTTGCAAAAAAATATAGGATGAATGGAGTTTTGATGATGATTGTGTATTTTTATCTTTTCTTTTCCTTTTGTAGATGTTGTTCGATCTTCTTCAAATTCTTACACAAATCCCTTAATAAATGTACACTCTAATCTTATGGTTACATTGTTTGGTTTTGTTGGAGCACCATATAAAGGTTTAATAACTATTATATCAATTCATATCTATTCTCCATGGCTACCTACCACCATCAAGATGGATAAGCCAGCTATTATTGCGTTTACATTTTTTCTAATTTCATTAAGATTGGAATTGATTGGTGGAATCAATGAAACCACCAACAAACATTAATAAGAGAACAATAAAAGGTTATAGTTTTAGAAATCTTAGAAGTAGAAAATTAAAGTGAAATAGTAGGATTTTCTCTAAGTTAAATAGGACAACTCTAGAGCTTTTGATTTACTACAAAATACTTGTAGAGTAAAACTAAAGCAACCAAATCAAGTTGCCCAATTTGTCTATAATTTTTTTAGGGATGACCAAAGTTTTTGGGTACTATCCATCTGTCATCATTATTTTCATTCCTTGTTCATTGATAAATAGTTGGATCTTCATACAAATTGTTCTTGTTGTAGACAATTTGTTATTGTTAAAGTCTTGAATGGTGAGTTCTTGATGAGACCTTCAGAAGAAAAATATGAACCCCAAACTATTTACTTTCTATGATGATAATTATGAAGAATACAAACAATATATAAAATTATTATAATTTCATTATATCTACAATGTTGCAGTTCCAACTATCATGTAGTCATGTGTAGGAACCATTAAAGCAATGATCAAGAAAATAAATTTGATAAATGTCTGTTTAATTTTAAATGAAATGAAAGAACTAGGTAGCATCTCATAGAATATTAGTAATGCAATATATAAAGGGCATGGGATTTTTAATGAAATAATCAAATTACTCAATAAAATACTATCATAAAGAATGAAATTAATGCAGTATATGCAAAAAGTGAGAGCTTTGAAATTAAGTATGACATGAGAGAATATAACCACTTTGATATACATGTATACAAATTGTAGATAGAACCAATTATGAAATGTTTGATAGAATTCCTTGAAATTTGGTCTTCTAGAGCATATTATTGTTGTGGTTTATGATCAAAATAAATCACATAACATGAAATATATCAAAAAAATTATGGATTAAAACTAAGTGATTGCTCTTTAGGAGGTCAACCAAGACCCTTTGGACAATGTAATTGAAACTGTATTTACTCCAATCACCTAAGGAAAAGAACCCACCTTGTAAGAAACAGACGATAACAAACATTTGTAGCTCTCTCAATAATTTCCATGAATTACCCATCACTTATAAAGGTCTCATGCATTATTCTTTCTTTGTTTCTTTGGCCGTAAAAATATATCACATTGTCCATGTTTAAAGATCTTTTAGACACATTAGATAAACCTTTATGTGCCCTTCACATTATTGAATGACTTCCTTTTCTTTTTTTTTTGTACCATTAGAATTTCTACATAGGTCACTATGTGTAGAAAGGTACTGATGAAATTCCATCTAAAAATATCTTCAACTCTATCTCCAAATTGAAATATTCCTTACGATGGGCAGGAATTCACGATACCAGCCAATAAATCAAATGTCCAAACTTGTGCCAACATCAAAGCTAGTCAAGATACTTTGGTTCCTAACAATCGAGAAGCTCGTGCTAGTACTTCTCTAAAGATTGATACACAAATCAGTTAGTTAACCTGTAGTTTTGACAAGAAATTGAAATTCAAAGACCATGGAGTCAGGGAGTACTCCCTCTGTTTGGCTAATTTACCTACATCACCTCGGTCACATGGATAACCTTCTATCACACAACATCAAATATCAGTAGCATCAACATCAACGCAACCACCAACAGAGCCAAGCACAAAGTTTAATGGATGATTCATCAAAGAAAAATTCCTCATGGAAGATCCTGAGGATAGAGAAATTCTAAATTGTCTCTATAAAGATGAAGATGAAGTAGTTTTTAATGTCAAATTACCAACAGATAGATATGGAAAAGGGTATTCAATCATGCAGAAAATGGGCTATGATAAGGGTCCTATCGGAAAAAGAAAAGGAGTAGTTGAGCCTATTCACCTTCGAAGACTTGCTGTGAAAGAGAAAAGTGGATTAGGCTATGATACTAACTCAAAAGAAGGAACATCCAAACAACTGCACAGCACTGCCTTCACATTACAAGAAGGTTCAAATTCAAGAGAAGCATGTTTGGCAACAATTAAGAATTTCGTGGATAATCACTCTGACACAGACTCTGTTGAATATGAATGGGACACCATTTAAAATGATGAGTTCTGGAGGGACAAGAGGTTGATGTAATACACTAGTATACCCCAACTCTAATCGAAGGTGAAGGTTTAGGGACCCAAACACGAGAATCCAAAATCAAACTGCACATTAATGTGCTTTGATTTGGCATGAAAAGTAGGATGTTTTGCTAAACATATAGCACTTTGGTTGTCACAACAAATAGTAATCTATCTTGCATCAAAACCAATATCCAAACATAATCTTCTACAGTCAATGTCACAAGCCCAATTTGAATCCACACATCCATGAATGCTCATTAAATGTCAAGGTTCAGTAGGATAACCATGAAAACACAGGGCATACTCGAAAGTACCCCACAAGTACTTGAACACTCTTCACCACATCCCAGTGCACTCGTCCAAGATTAGCCATAAACCAACTAAGGAATCCCACTGCTTGGGAAATGTCTGGAGCGTACAAACCATAGTATACATCAAGTTGCTAACAAAACTCACATAAGGAACTCTAGTCATGTCCGCCATCTCGGTATGAGATTTTGGACAATCTTCCACATAAAGCTTCGTCCCCTGTACAACTGAAACAACCATCTGTATGCAAGTAGTCATGTTGAATCTCTCAAGCACAGAGTTCACATACTTGCTCTAGCTTAACCAAAGCTTTTTATTAGCTCTATCTCTTTTGATCTCAATCCCCAAAATATACCTCATTGCACCTAGATCTTTCATCTCAAATTGTGTTGACAACTGAGACTTCAAATCTAAAATTAGGCTTTTGTCATTCCTATTGAACAATATATCATCCACATACATGACAATAATGAGAATGTGACCATTATCAATCTTGTAATAGACATGATGGTCAGATTTGGATCTTAAAAATCCCAAGGACAACGCATAGGTGTTGAACTTCTGGTACCACATCCTAGGAGATTATTTCAGACCATACAAATATTTTCTCAACTTGCACACCAGATTCTCTTTACCTTTCACAATGAAATGCTCTGTTTGTGACATATAAATTTCCTCCTCTAAATCACCATGAAGGAAAGTTGTCTTCACATCCATTTGCTCAACTTCCAAGTCATAAGTTGTTACAAGTGATAG
>VDFB02048650.1:0-15546 GCA_007258455.2 Sequoia sempervirens
TATATATATATATATATATATATATATATCTTTGTTTTCCTAATATATTGGTTGAAAATTATGCAATTGTGTGTTTATTGTGCTTCCTTATAATCTTCAAATATTGCGAGTTCTTTCATTGCTTGACCTTACCTTACTTTTCATCATTTATCTCTATTATCATTCTCTTACCACCAACCATCAATGTAACATAATGAAATTTAAAGCCCGATTTCCTAGGTTGGATTCATACCAAGAAACTTATATTGGATAGCTAACATTTCTTTTCTATTTATGTATAAATTAGATCATATATATATATATATATATATATATAATTTTATATAAGTTAAGAAATAAATCATCTTTTAAATGTTATTTATAATTTTAGATTGCATTAGATAGTTAAAATAATTTTTTGCTAATTATTTGGAGGACACACCCATTCAAAGTGTGTGTACCATTATCATTATAGGTAATTTCTTATGAGTTGATTATATATTTATTGGACTCTTTTGTAATAAATTACACAAATTATCGAATACATATCTGGTCAATTTAAAGTGTCAAATATTAACTAGGTTTAAAGATAATCTATTAAATAATTTTTTTGAGGAAAATAAAATCTTAAGTTTATAGGATTTGAAAATTTAAATAAACATACAAAATTTCAGTATTTAATTAATAATATAACTTATTTTTAAAAAAATTAATTATTTTATTTTTTATTTATTATGAAAGATAAATGGATTTTTAAAGGAGGATATTTATTCTTTTATAACAAAAGGAAAAAGAATTATTAAAAATATAGAAGGTGGAGAGCAGAGCGGGCCAAAATTCTACAGAGGCTTGAACGGTGTTGCGAATCAGTTCAAAGCTGGTGATCTTGGCGATCTAGGAAGGGCTATCAAGGCGAAGGTTGTAGCGGGTTCAAATGCTTGGGAGAAGGAGATCTAGCATGCTATGCCATTGGAGTAGTTGTAAGAATAGGCAGCGAACGAGGGTTGGCACCAAAATTTAAATTTGAATAAAAAATGATAGGTAAAATTGCAACAATAGGAGTGGAATGGTCAGTTTTGGAACTTGAACAAGAAGCCAAATTAATGGCACAACAAAGGAAACAATCTCAAGGAAGGGAATTAGCGTGAATCTCCTCGATCCAGGGGCAATGCCAAACCTAGAGGCAAACATAGCCCAGGAGCCAAACTGTCAAGGTCTACTCCAATGGGTACAGGTTGCCCTGAGCGCTCTAAGAAGGGGAATATGACATCATTGGTGATTGGATCAAAACTATTATGGTCTTTTATCTCAATGCTAGAGAAAAGGGGTTTGATTGTAAGATGGTATGGGAGAAGTTTAAATTGGGATAGCCTGATACACTAATGGCAGGGTCGGTAGGCTACCAAATTGAAGTTCAAGGGCCTGGAAAATGACTTCTTTGTGGTAATATATACAACATGTGACATCAAAGAGTAGATTTTGAATGGTATCTAGTTAATTCAAGACTTCAGTTTTTATATCCAAAAATGGGAAATTGGGTTTGATCCATTGAAGCACTAGATGGAGTGGTTTCAAGATTGGTACATGATGCCAAATTTACCTATGGAATTCTGGAAACCAAGCATTCTGAAGCACAATGAGAACCACCTAGGGAAGTTTGTGTGTGCGGAGGAATGAGTTTAGCCGAATGGGGTAAGCACATATTTGCATATATGTATAGAAAGCAAGCCGCATAATCCTTTTCTGGTGGGAGATTGAATTGATCACAGACTGGGGAAATCTACTTTAGCCTTTGACCTCGAAACCATCTACGAAAAATTAACTATTGGATACCATTGTTTGGTGCTCTTTGGAAAGAAAATTGTGTCACACCACAAAAGTTTAGATGGAAAATGGCTCAGCTCCTGACACAATGCGAGTGACCCCAACAAAAAAGGTGCTCAACAAGTAGGAAGAGCCATCACAAATGTTGGAGGGGTCACCAAAAGTGGACTCCAATAATGCTACCAAGGAGGCCAAGGAGGATGCTCAAGAAAGGGAAATTGAAAAGGAATGGAGCAAGAGGGGTAGGCGAGTCTAGAGATAAGGTAGGCCTCAAATTCAAAAATCTTCAAAGGTCTAGAAGTAATGATGCCTACAATTAGGGAAGATGATCTGAACTCACTAATGGGGGTGGGTTTTGAACTTGTTGAGCTAGCTAAAGCTACAAGAGAAGGATCCTTAGGTCTGAGGAATGAGGGCTTATAGGAGTTTGAGGATGGTGAGTCTCAAGAAGAAGAGACGGGTCACTGGGAGACAACTTTTGTGGGAATCCCAACTATGCAAGATCAAGCAGATGAAGAGCTGTCAAATCCCAGGGTGATAGGGGGCTTGGGAATTTTCTAGAAAGAACTGAGCAAGGTGTCTCCAAACTATTGTGAAGCCAAAACAAGAGGAAGGATCCCTAATCAAGAAAAGTGAAAATGGGATTGGGAGGCAAGTGGATAGCTCAAAATCAATGAAAATTTGAAATTAGGGAAGGGTGAAGCCCTTCCCAAACAACCATGAAGATCATCACTTGGAATGTTAGGGGCTTGAATGCCCCAAAAAAATGATGCCTCATTATTCATCAAATGGAGCACATTCAAGATGATATTTTTTTGATCCAAGAGACCAAACTAAGAAATATAGAAAAATAATGCTTTCTCAAGAAAATGAGAATCAGGCAAGGATTTGGGGTAAATGCGGTAGGGGCCTCAAGTGAGATTCTCACTCTTTGGCACCCTCAGAGTGTATGGTTGGAAGAAATTGGTTTCACCAAACAATGGTTGGCTTGTAAGGTAAGAAGCTTGGTCTCAAACCTGACTTTCACTTTGGTTAATGTATTCTCCTATAACTAGTATCCATAAAAAGGAGTTGTGGAGGGAAATAAGTAGGTTTTGTAATAATCCATCCTTTGAATTTGTTATTTTGAGAGGTGATTTTAATTCTATTTTGAGGTCTTCTGATAAAAAAAGGGGGCATAGCACGTAGATTACAATCGAAAATTGATTTTGAAATGTTTGTGGAGGAGAACACCTTGTTTGAGATCTCCACCAGTAATGGGAATTATACTTGGACCAACCGAAGGGAGGGCTTCAGTAAAATTGTGGAAAGGCTAGATAGGTTTTTGTTTAAAGGTGATCTATGTGATTTTCCTTTCACATTGGATGATTGTATTCTACTAGGGGTTGGATCTAATCACTTTCTAGTATTGGTGGATATTGTGGGGAAAAATCCTGAGTCAGGTACCCCTTTAAAATGAAGAACATGTGGCTTTGCAACCCTCACTTCCTAGACTTAATTCAAAAATGGTGGATGGAACCTGGTCCAAATGGATCGAATTTATTTATCTTTGTGGAAAAGATGAAATCAATTAAGCCAACACCTCAAACAATGGAACAAGGAGTGTTTCAAGAATATATTTGAAGAGAAATGGGTGATAGAGGAAGATTTGCAAGGATTAAATGAAGAACTCATCAACCAAGGGATGGATGTAACAAGGTTCTATAAGGAGAAATAACTTATGAACAAACTAAATGATTTGCTAACTAAAGAAGAAATATTTTGGCAACAAAAGTCAAGAGAAGTTTGACTGTAGGGTGGCAATTAAAACATCAAGTTCTTTCATAATTCTACCAAAACAAAGAGAGAAATCAATAAGATAATGTGCATCAAAGGAAGTGATGGTAGAATTATGGAAAAGGTAGAAGATATTAGGGAAGCTGTGGTGGAGTTTTTTCAAATTCCTCTTCTCTTAATGCAAAAGTCAAATTACATTTAGGAAGACGGTGAATCCATCAAGTAGGTATTTGCATCCTTGGCTGTGAAGAGGCACATAATGCTACAATTAATGAGCACACTGAAATAGAGGTGTTATTACACTTTTAACTTCTACTATCCGATAGGCTCTTGGTTTAAGTAGACTCCACCAGCTTTTAGAAAACGGTTGGGGACATCCGGCAACTGACCAGCCAGACCCGCACGTTCCATCCCAAAGCTTTTGAGCGTAATTGTCGAAATTCCGCGCTCCCATCCTCCAAAAGACAAGCCCATCTCGCCAGTTCCAGGCCACCGGTAGCCAGCGCCGGCACCATTGTAACAAAATCGCCCGGCATCCTGGCGGACGCTGAGTGAAAACCACCTGATGGAGGCCTCATCACACGTCCGCGATATGCCCGATGAAGCGTTAATCACTGGATTAGCAGCGCCCGCGACGCACGCTGCACCGCACCCTCTTCGCGTTGAGTGCCCATGGTTCAATACCATTGCTATTCCACTGCGATAAAGCCCTTTGCATTGGCGAAGAAGGTTTGCTTGGTTTAGTCATCTCGGAATCCCTGTCCATGCCTGAAATGAAGCGTGAATCCGGCCTTCCTTTTTGTCCGGCTGTCGAAACGTCGCGTGATTTCAAAGCGGCGCCCAGACATCCGTCCACGGCCGCGTTGCCGGTCGAATGAGACCGGTACGCAATTGCACCTGGCACTGGCTGGCACCAGCGCCACGCGTTCCGCCCAACTGGCACGGTTTGCACGGTTCGACCGTCACCACGCGCCATTGACGAATCAGCACCGCCCCTCCTGTCTACTTTCTCTCCCAACACAATTCCACTTGCATTTTTTGTAACTTCAATCTGTTGATCTGAAACTTTCATGGACTATTGAAAATCAGTCCAAACCTAAAAAAACACACCAAAACAACCCACATGAAGAATTCTATTCCTTTCTCTTTATGTCTCCTTTTCTTTTCAAACTTACATTGCTAAAGAATGGGTTTTTTTTCTATTTTACCCTACCTGTCATGTTCAATTAATTTTACATGCCTTATTTGGGCCTCTACAATATGGCATGACCCATGTTGTTTCTGCACATCAAATTCCTAAGAAAAATAATAATTAAAAACAATTAAAAACCATTCCCAGTAGCCCACTAAAGATAGGAGTTTTTTTGGGTTTTTTCTATCCTTTATGACTCCTTAAAAAGTAGAAAAATCAAAGAAAGTCTTGGGTTCCCACTTCCCAATCCCTAACTTTTAGGGATCATTAAATGTTGTTTTAAAGCTCCACATTCAAATCCCAATACCCCAATTTTCCTTTCAAATATTTTTAATTTAAATATTTTAAAATTGCTTTTTCCTTGCTCTTTTTCTCCCATAAGTCAACTTGATAATGTGTAAAAGGAAATTCATTTTTCAAGTTTAATTATTAAAATATATATCATTTACCACCTTCAACTTTAATTCCAAACGAAAATTTACTCACCATAAAATTTCAAAATTGCTCAACAAAAACTGAAAATTCTACTTGATACAGGATTGCCAATTTTCCATTGATGCTCCTGCATCAGACACCCATAGTAGAAAGAAATGTTTCATGATTTTCATTTAGAAAAATTTATAGACCTTATGTCTATCTTGGATCCACCTCATTTCCATGTCCAATGAAATATTTCTATGCACTAATTTCTGCAAACTTACAACATTACCATGCTTCATCCTTCTTCTACTACCCATCATGTAATTCAAAGCATCAAATCTATTGTCCCACCAATATAATTCATCAAAATGAGAACCAAAAATTAAAATTATACCTTCTCCTTCATCAAAAAAAATGTATTTTTCGCAAGCATTATTTGTTGTTCCACCTTTTCCACCTCCTTCCACTATGCCTCCTTCATGAAATTCCATTGTTTCAATGCCTTCTGAAAGGCATGATATTGTAGCAAGTTGTTTTCCTTCACTCAAAAAAGTGTTATTACTATCATCAAAAGACTTAATTTTCTCATTAGATGACAACAAATCATGTGACGACTATTCAAAAAAAATCACATCCATTGTTCTCAAACAAGTATTCTTCAGAAAACTCTTCATTATAACTTCACACTCAACTCTTCCAATTCTAATTTATCAAAATAAAATGATATTGCAACAAACTTATCTACCCCTTCACTCTCTTTCTCATCAAATGAAACAATAAAATTAAATTTTATCTTATCCTCTGTTGCTACCTTCATTCCACTTAAGATCTCTTCTTCAATCCGAGTCAACAATTCACCTTTCTCATATTCTTCATGGTTAGTAAATTAATAAAGCCAACATATTCATGCTTCACACTATCTAAATGTATTATTTCATCAACCAAACATGACCTTGCATTGTTGTGCAAACTTTACCCATTTCTTCTTTGAATGGCTTCAATTTGTGTTTCACTCCATCCTTCATCAATGTGTATGTGTTGGCATAACCATTGTGCATTTCCTTCCTATCAAATTGCTAAGGTCTTCCTAGAAGAATATGACAAGAATCCTTTGGGAGAATATGATACAAAAATTAATCATAATAGCCTCCTATCTTAAATTTTACCTCACATTGTTGACTGATCAAAATATTTTTGTCATCTTGTACCCATGCTATCTGATATGGATTCAAGCGCTTCTTCCTTTCTAGCTGAAATTTTCTTACTATTTCATTAGACACAAGATTTTTTGTGCTTTGACTATCAATAATGACATTACATTCCTTTCCTTCACAATTGAATGTTGTCCTAAACAAAATTCTCCTTTGAATGGATTTATCATCTTCATTTAACAGTGTTCTCCTAGCCATTAAAGTTTCACCATCTTCTTTATTCACATTCGCTTCCCTATTCTAATTTTGAGTCCTTCTTGGTCTTTCTTCTTCATGAGGATAGTAATATCCTCTGTGACCCTCTTTTCCACACTTATAGAAAATTCTTTGAAAGGTTTCTCTTCAAAAACCTCTACCTGATCTTCCTCTACCTCTCTAGTTTTGATCTCTTAACCCATTAAATTATTCATTCCTATGTTGTTTATTGCTACCTTGGCCTCCATTTTTCTGATTTTTATGATCATCATCTTCTTCATATGCTCTTCTCTCAACCTTATCTTCATTACTTTTTCCTCTTTGTTTATTTTCAAATCTCTTGTTCATCCATTCTTCAATTTTCAAGGCAATTTGTTAAGCATCTTCCATAGTCACAACTTGCACCAATGTCATATCCTCTTGTATAATTGACCTGAAACCATTAAGGTATCTTGTAACCTTCTCCTTGGTTGCCTCAGAATGTCCAGTTCTAATGAGTATTATATGAAACTCTTCTATGTACTCCTTTACTGTCTTGCTTCCTTGCATCAAGCTTTGCATCTTTTTAAGAAATTTGAGCTCATAGTCTATTGGAATGAATTTTCTTTTTATTTTATCAACCATTTTATCTCATATTGTAATTTTATCTTTTCCTTTTGTTTCTCTTTCCAACTGAATTTCTCTCCACCAGATTGAAGCATGGCCCTTCAATCTTGTCTTGGAAAATCTGACTCTATCTCAATCTCTAATTTCTTCAAACTCAAAATACTCTTCCATATCATTTATCCAATTGATGAGTTCTTCTATATTCAAGCTTCCATTGGAGGTAGGAACATAAATATTTGGTCTCTTTCCCATTTTTTTCAAAGCTCTCAATAATGGGTCATTTGTAACTACTGCAATTTCCTCTCTTTGCTCAGTATTTTGGCTAGCATTCTCTAGAGCTTTTTCTTCTTCATCACTATCTGGTTACCTTCTTTGTGCAAACCATCCTCTTATTTCTTCTTGAAGTTCTTCCACTTGTATTCTCAAAGCTCTAAAATCCTTATCATGGACAAAGCTATCCATTCTTCTTCTTCCTCTACCTTTACCACAATGGGCTCTTCTCCCATCCATTTTCTCCAATACCCACAACCTCAATCCTGGTGCAACTACCTCTCTTTGGAAATTTGTTACACACTCAAGATCCTTGTATTTTGATACCACTAATGTATAGAGGAAAGATACTCTCAAAACCTTCTCTAAAACTCTCACAACAACAACTTAAACAAAATGAAGAAATTGCAATTTTAACACAACAAATTGTTTGCACAAGAAACTCATTGATTTTCTCTATTTAAGAAAAATATTATAAATTATTTTCAGTCATCCATGGACTGATTAGAATTAAATAAAACTCATATAACCATCTGATTTACATATAGAAACATTCAAATACAATCTATATTCAACTATGTGAGTTCTTTTGAATTTATCTCACTCCCCAACACCACAATTCCACTTGCAATTTCTATAACTTCAATCTGTTGATCTAAAAATTTCATGGAATGTTATAAATCAGTCCCAACCTGCAAAAGCACCCTCACAAATAATTCTACACCTTCCTCTTTCTATCTCCTTCTTTTATCTTCAAACTTGCATTACTGAAGAATGGTTTTTTTTTTTTTTGGTTTACCTTGCCTATCATGAAATTAATTTCACATGCCTTATATGGGCCTCTCCAATATGGAACAGCCCATGCTTTTTCTACTCATAAAATTGCTCAAAAAAAAAAAATTTAAAAACCATTCCTAGCAGCCCACTAACGATAGGAGTCGTTTTTAGTTTTTTTTCTCTCCTTTATGACTCCTGAAAAAGCGGAAAAATGAAACAAAGTCATGGGTTCCCACTTCCTTTTCCATACCTTTTAGGTATCATTAAATGGTATTTTAAATCTCTACATTAAAATCCCAACACCCTAATTTGTCTTTCAAAATTTTTTAATTTAAATATTTTTAATTTTTTTTTTCGTTGCTTTTTTCTTCCACAAGTCAACTTGACAATGTGCAAAGGGAAATTAATTTTTGAAGTTTAATCATTCAAATATATATCATTTACCACATTCAACTTGAATTCCAAACCAAAATTTACTCTCCACAAAATTACAAAATTGCTTAACAAAAAATGAAAATTCTACTTGATACAGGATTTCCAATTTGCCATGAATGCTCTTGCATCAAAAAGTAAATGGTTGTCTTGGGCAGGTTGACTAACAATGCTTAATTATATTATCATGATGATCCCCATATACATGCTATCATTTCTATCACTGTCAATTTGGGTGAACAAAGTCATCAATCAGAAAATAAAAAAAAATTATGGCAAGGCAACTCCGACGAGCATAAATTTCCTCTGATAAAATGTAAGTAGATTTGTGAGAAAAAGGTGGCTGATAGGGTTAGATTGAGGCACATGTTGTTGCAGAATCAAGCTCTAGGGGAAAAGTTACTCTATTCAATTCATTCAAATTTGGAACTGAAATGGGTCAAAATTATTAATGCAAAGTATTTGGATGCAGAAGATCACAATATTTTCTCTTCAAGGTCACTCCCAAAAGGGTCCAGAATATGGAACTTCATTAGTAGTTGTAGACATTTGCCACTAGATCATCTAACTTGGGAGATAAAAGATGGAAAAAGTGTGCTTTGTGTGAAGATTCCTGGGAAGGTCATTGCAAGTTGGTGGAGAGTTTGGATCTTGCTCAGGTGAGACTAGTAACAAAACAAGCACGGGGAAGTAAAGTGTTGGAATACATGACGATTATTTTGGAGGATGGTTGCCCCAATTATTGTTTTAAAAGTCTTCAAGGGTTGGGATTGGACCCCAGAATAGTCAAAATTTCTGAAATAGGATTGGGTTGTCGTGGTGTGTGTCCAAGATTGGGCAACAATGTGTTAAGATGGAACACTTCCATGAATGTGATCTACAATGTGAAAGATGGCTATAGGATTTTAGCTGGGGTAGATGCGGTACAATCACGTTTTCCTATCAACATGTGCTAGAATTTTGAGTTCCTCCCAAAGGCTAGTCTTTTCTTCCAAGCTACGGTGCAGGGTAGGGTGCTCACGACTGATAGGTTTGCACAATTGGAATATGTTGGCCCATCGACATGTGTGGTCTACAAACAAGCTAAGGAAACTGGGAATCACTTTTTCATGAGATGTACATTTGCCTAGCATTGCTGGGAATGGTTGTGTGTGAAGCTTCAATGGAAGATGACATTGTCTAGAAATTTGTTAAGCTTATTTACAAGTTGGCCAAAGCTAAATAGGAACACAATTTTTGGTGAGGTTTTGGATCTCTAGTCCTTCAATGGCTATTTGGGAACTATGGAAAGAGTGAAATAGGCATATTTTCCAAGAGAAGGCAATGTCACATCAATCCCTTTTAAACAAAATAGAGGCAACTTGTATTGTGGAAACCATCAATGCTAGGTTAGCAGAGAGGCAAGGTGGTAAAATGGTTTTCACTACTTGGGATGCACTAATGCTAAGAATCTAGCATGGCCTCAAGATCCCTGCTAAGGTCGGGGCTGCAGGTTCGGTAACATAACTTTAGAGAAGCTGGTGTGGCAACATCCTACAGTCGGTTGGTACAAATTGAACTTTGATGGGACCTCCCATGGTAACACTAGTGTATCAGGTGCAGGGTAAATTGTTAGGGATTGGAATTCTAAGATTGTTGGAAGGCTGGCTTCACCTCTACAAAATGGTACAAATAATGCAGCTGAGATGTAGGTGTTTCTTTTGGGCTTGAGACCCTATCAGGAATTAAGGATTACAAAATTGGTAATTGAAGGGGATTCATCCTTGGTGATTAACACCTTAAGGATCAAGCACATGGTGCATTGGAAGCTGAGTGCTAGCTTGGATATGGAATTGCAACGTTTGGAAGGTTTCAGATTAGTTATTATCAACAACACATTGAGGGAGAGAAATAAAGAATTGGATGAGCTGCCTAACCAGGTGCAGATGGCATTACACAAAGAGAGATTCTTTCTTTGTATTGAATCTAGTATACTCAATAGGTGGGTGGTAGGGTGGGTGAATTCCCACATCAAATGTGGGAAGTCCATTATGTGGGTGCACTAGATGGGTGTTAGTGGGTGACATGGGCACAAAGTTAGCAAAGTGCTTTTTGCATCTCACACCTCTCCCCTTGTTCGTATCATTATGCACTAGCAGTAATAATATATTAGATGGCTCTAGTACTAATGCAGGATTTGGGCGATCCAAGTAGTCGTGTAATGTTAGATGATTTCAATATTCCTAGTACTCATCCCTCCAAATGGCGACAACTCATGGTTTTTTGAGCCGTTTAGGGTGGCATGCCAACATTGTATAGGGTGATAACACAAGAATTTAAGAAATAGGCATTCTTTCTCTCCTGAAGGTGGTAATTTTGTTTCATCATTTCCCTCTCTTTAGCTCTAGTAGGTGTGGTATGTGGGAGAATCGTGGAGAGAAAAAAGTTTACAGTGCATATGTCGGTCGATTTCTTGGTTAGTTTTGGTGCCAATACACCAATTCAATTGGGGTGCAATGGGTGTTAGAATGAGTTCTCCGGGGTTACTGACCAGTGCCTCAAACACATTCTTCTCAATATTGATCAATTGACTATTGTTGTAGTCAAGATGGTGCTCATGTTGGGGCATTTGAAGCCGTATGAAACTTTTAGGGTAAATTTTCAAATAATTTCAAGGTTTTTGGCCTCCCTTTTGGACCTACATATGGACAAGGTGGAAGCTAAAACACTGCTTTGCAAATTGTCTAAGAAGGGACTTATGGAAGGTCTGGATGAGATCCTTGAGGTGGTGGTTCCTCGGGTAGGGTCCCATGGCCAAAAGATATGGAGCTGATAAAAAAACTGGGTGAAGTCATAAAGATTTACCCATTTCTTCTAGATTTGAAGGACATGGTGTTGGTTCTTCACAGGATGATAGCAGCAGTTGTGGCGAATTTCCTCAAAATAGTTATGCGGTTGGTGGTTGTGGAAGACATGGAATGGGTTCCAGAGTTCATTGCTTTCACCAAGGCCAATGACTTCATGTGAATTAGTGTGGCCCTCTAGTTTTGGTGTTCATGGGAAAATGTCTTTTTTGGTTCCTTTTGTTGTGGTTTGGTCTAGTGTCAGTTTGTCTATAAAATCATTTGGTGCTTTCCTAGGTTTTTGGGTGTGGTTGTGTGATATGGTCTAGGAATTTAGGGTTGTTTGGTGCAGAGGGCAGGTTTTTTGTGTTGCTGTTAGGGTGGTAGTTAAGCCCTGTTAATCATGAAGGTTCATTCTTTTTAGCAAACAATTGTAAATTTTGATACAAATCTGTGGTGTCTAAATCTGCATTTACCTAGCTCAAATATCAAAAAATTTAGAGTTATTAGCCAATGAAGTTAAAACAAACTAAGCAAACCCTATGAAATATTGAATCCTGCTTCATAATGCAATCAAAACAACAAAATATCAAATGAACTAAATGAAAGCATAAGCAAGAATTGAACTCTATCTCATATTGGATTGGTGCTATTGTGGAAAATAGCCCTTTCCCAATCCTTTGCTAAGCTCCATGATGAAAATGTTATGAAGAATGATATGGAATGCTAAGATATGGAGTGGACAAAATCAGTTCTCCATTGAAGAGAGTGACCTTGCATGATATTGTAGATGAGATACAAAGATTGTGGAGTATTTGATTAAGAACAAAGCCTCTATTTGTAGATTCTCAAATGCTAAGAGTGCTCATAAGAGAGCAATGTGGGATCAAAAACAAGCCAATGAAAAGAGGCCACTTGTCATCATGTCATAAGTTGAGGGATGTGCAAGATTTGGGAAATGTGCCCAAGAGGGGGAAATTTCAAATTTGAATTTGAGAGTTAATGCTTAGTTTGAACTTTGCAAGGGACATGTAAGAGACATTAATTGCTTTGTTGGATGTACATGTCCACTTGATTTTGAATTCAAACTTGAGGGAATATTCCTCAAACATGCCATGTTGATGGAAAATGTTGGATTTAATAAATCAATAAATTGATTTATTTGTGCAAGTGGCAAAATCTAGAGAATCTGATGGGTAGTTAGGATTAGATTAGCTTAATGATGATTAGGATGTTTTGACCCATTTGACTTGATTTATTTGATTTAAATCAAATCAAAGGGAGATGAAAGGTGATAAAGATTTAGTTAAATAAATATTTTATTTATTTAGCTAAGGGGGATAGTGATGGGATCAAATTAAATAAATTTAATTTATTTAATTTTTGATGGACGATCCTTAGAGATTAATCAATTAAACTGGGTTTATTTAATTGATGAGCGAATATGATTAGTTAAATATGCATGATGTCAATTTGATGTGTCCACAAAATCAATACTATATCTCATTACAAAACAAAAAAAAATAAAAAAATATACAAATAATATTCTAGCTAACAATTAGACAAGAAAACATAAAGTTATTAAAAGAAATAATAATTCAATAGTATCAAAACCAACAACAAACAACCAAATACTTTAAGGGAATGGGGTAGAGAGTTGAAAGAAATTATAATATCCACTCATCTTTATGAAACTACAATTGATCAATCATAAACTTGGCCTAAGTTCCTTAATCAAAATCACCTTATTCTTTTTTTTCTATGGGTTCTCTTGTTCAAATTGGCATGTATAAGACTATTTATTTCTTCATACCTACCCAAGTATATTAATACTATCGGTGTAGCTTTTTCATACCCTATTTTAGTTTAGTATTTTATATTATCTAGTTTGAAATTTGGTAGGTGGTGTAATAAAGGAACATATCATTACCCTCAACAATTGTACTTAAGTAATTAAACTACAATCCTTTGATTTATTGTCAAAAAATATACTAAACCAATTAAACTTCAACCCTTTTATATACCCTATTTTTTAGTTACTTATATTTATTATATTTTAAAAATAAAAAATATAATATAATTTTTTATTATTTTAATTAAATTATCTATTTTTAATAAATTTCATATTAATTTGTAACCTAAAAAAATAAAAAGTGATAAATTGTTATATTATGTTTTTATTAAAAAATATCTTCAAAAGGGGAGCAAGAACTTTGGAATATTTCATCCACCTGACCATCAAGAATTTTTCTTCTTTGCCTGATTTCAAGTTAAAGTACAAACTTTCTAATCAAGATCAAGAGAGTTCCCAAATGACTATTAATGTCATACCTCCACAGTGACTTCAAAAGTTGGTTGTGTGTTGCCTTAAACCTTCGTGGAAAGACTATAAATGGTTTCAAAACACTCCCTTTTGGAGTTGCAAGCCTTCCAAAGGATATCATTGGTTATCTCTACACTTGCACATGGTGGACCAACTTAATTCTTGTTGGTAGCTACCATTTTATTGTATGATATGGTGAGAATGATTTCAAGGTATGTGATTTATGATGTTTGAGCCTAAGTTGACTCACTTTATGCGATGTTTATTATAACAAGATATCTCAATGGTGACTCATCTTGCTCATATGGGAATTCCCACTCCTAATTATCCTTTTTGTGGCTAAATGGAGTCTCTCAAGCACCTTTTCTAGCTTTTTCCTTGAGCTCAAGACACTTGGAACTGGTTCATGATTTCTCTAGGCCTTTTAAGACTACCCCTTTCTCTTGTCATATGGTTTTACACAAGTATTAGCCTAGTTTTCGTCACAACTATACTTTAATTTGACACACTTTCAAGGTGGAAATTCTCTTTAGTATATGGAAATATAGGAATGCTAATCTCTTTAATCAAAAAATTGTAGATAAACATTTCTCATTATATTCTAAAGCCATCATTTGTTCTAATTTTCTTATGTAGATTCAAGTGCAAGAAAGAAAAAGTTATGTAGACATCCAAATTTGACCACTTCCGTATGGTCAAAGTCGTCTTCTTAATCATCCCTTTGCTCTTTTAAAATCGTCCTCTTTGCCGGTATTAATTAAATCATTCATTTAATTGATATTATGTTTCTTGCATAAGGTTCCCCAAGGTATCTAATTTAATAAATACTTTTCCCCTATTTCCTCTCTAAATTAAATAAATGCATCACTTTATTTAATTTAGTCACATTATCCTTTGGAATTTTAAATTTACTTTTAAAAATCCCTATTTTCTCTCTCATGTGTCACATCCTCCAACTTTTGCAAGTTGACCTTTAATCCCTCTTAGCAATCTAACCCTCTTTCTTAGTCATAGTTAATTTATGATTAAGATGTGCACACCCCTAATCATCATTAGGGTCCCATCCTCCATAATTTCCCACTTGCCTCTAATGAGTCCTTAATTAGCCTAATCAAGTACTTGCACAACCTTAATCACATATTAGGTCATCTCTAATTCCCATATCATTTATGGAAAGTGTCCTTAGTCAACTTCATTAAATGCTTTCTCCTTTTGGACAAGGCATCTCCTTTCCCTATGTGAATTTTTAATTCACATTTAATCCCCCAATGCATTTAAGGAATTTTAAATTCCTTCTCTCATCCCCATGAGAATATTTGAGGAATTTTTAATTCCCCACTTGTCCTCTCACCCACATAGGGACAAGTACCTCCTTTATGAGGAGATCTTGTCCCAATCCCAAGGTACTATGTACCCTCTCCATGTCATGTACTATCCTTCCACCTCATGTACACATCACCTTTTAAGCCATTCACATGCCATGTCAAGATGTGAGGGCTTGTGAGTTTTCAACTCACCTTAGCCCTACATCTTGATCTTGGTGGCTCAATCTTGACCATCCATTTCTCTAGAGATTTCCAAAATCTCTATAAATACCCCCTCTTTTCTCTCATTTGGGGAGATCATGCATTGTAGCCAAACTCTTGCAAAATTTCTCTAGAATTCATACTTAGCCATTTTAATGCTTTCATCCATTTTCATCCATCCTCACATCATCAT
>VDFB02048651.1:0-11424 GCA_007258455.2 Sequoia sempervirens
CACCTTGCACACCCCATCCACCTCCTCAGTTCCTCCCTCTTTGATAGCTTGTCAGGTGGCTATTTGAGGGACGGAGGGGGCGCACCCTGCCACCCACAGTAATTTAAACTATTATTATATATAATATTATAATAGATATTATTATTCTATTATTTATATTATAATACTATTGTAATATTATATACTATTATAATACAATAATACACTTATAGTATATAATATTTATGTTTAGTTTATGTTTATAATAAAAAAAAATTAGAAAAAATATAATTATTATATATTATATATTATATTTTAAAATAAAACTATTGAATACATATATAAAATGATTATAATTCATAATAAATAATTACTATAATTTTATATTTTACAAAATTAAATTATGATCAAAATTAGTAATTAGTAAATGTATGAAAAAAAAAAGATAAAAATTTATCCTAATTGACCTTCCACACTTCTTTGGCGTACCTATTGCACACTAAGGTGCAATTGCTAGTATAAAATCCCGTGAAAAATAATCTGAAAAAATATCTTGCTTAGAAACGAATTGTTAATCGCTGAACTCGCAGGGAAGACAGCTGTTTATTATAGAAGGTGAGGATGAACCTTCTAACTAACCGTGTCCAGTCAACGAGTGAAAAAAATAAATTTAATTATTCCAACAACGCGGTTTGTCGGTTCTTGTTGGACCCACTGTACCCTCGCAGAAAGTGAAGGGAAACTTCGAACGAAAGGGATCACAGCTCGGTGTATCCACACGGGCAAGAAGTCACACGGAAATGGAATTTACAAGGAAGGTATAGATGAAGGATAGTGGAATGAGTTGATGTTGTAATCGTAACTTGCTCGGTAGATACGGACCAGATAGACAGCAATAAATATTATGCAATGGGTACGCCGAAGAAGTGTAGAAGGTCAAAGTGCGTAATTGTTAGATTATAGAAAGTGAAGTGATTTGAAAAGTTTGATGAGCAGCTATATATAATTCAATATAACATTATTTAATGTTAATGAAGTGATATTATAATAGAAATATTTTTCATATTAATCAATAGGCTATATATGATGTGAGGTTTCAGTTTCTGTTTGCATTGAAACTCTCTTTGCATATTTGTAATTAAATCTTGGCTGTTCATTTATTATGCCGGTTTCTTGTTGTTTCTATTTACTGACAATCTATAACTTGTACAAAAAAAAATTGGTCTCCTTCATCGCTGTTTCAACATACAAACTATTTTTATGACAGTTTTCCTCATAGCATATTACATTTCACTTGCCATGTAAATGCAATCGTTGCCAGAGCTTCTTTCACATACTGAACAATACAGATTAAAATATCTTCAATGTTACACTTGACACATTCTTCATTACAGAGCTTTTCCATTATACAGTAGATATTTCCTCTCAATTTTCTGCCACTATACTTATGCTTGTACTTTTAAGACCAAATGAATGTATGGCACATTCTACTGAACCTGTAAATGCAATGGTTTGCATAGCTATTTTCAAAGACAGAACAGTATAGATTGGATCAGCTTCATATGTTAATAGATTCCTCTTTACAAAGCTTCATCTATTTTCGTCAGTTCTCAGTTGTTTTTAGTTTGACTCATATATGCAATGGGTTTATAACTATAAAAATTAAGCCAAGTTAGTTACAATTCAATCCATAATCTGCAATTTATACTGCAATTGCTTAAACTTCATTAAAAAAAAAAAAATTATTGTCCATAGACAAATGCATAACTTTTTTGAAATCAGTTTATGTCATTTACGATGCTAACAAATTCCTTAAAGTTGTTCACTTATGACGGACTTTGTGAAGTGACCATAGATGTGAGTTTATAATTCTCAAACAACTTGAGGGATAAGTTTTGGATTCATTTAAATGTTAATTATTGGAAATTTTGCATTTTCCAGAATAAGAAAGCCACACTTACTATATTTTAATAAACTTAGCTGAAATAAATACATAATCTTCCGGCACAACACAACTACTACATTACCTTGGCTGAGTTTTCAAGCTCATTTTGCGCCTCCACAGTGTATGTCTCCATCTTGACATGTTGATCCTCACTGCAGGTAGATACGCACACAATTATTTTCCTTCCTCCATACGCCAAGGTGTCAACAGTGTCTTTATGCTTTAAGAAATTTCCATTGAGAAGCTGAGCGATGGGTCTCCAGGCAAAGGCCAAAAGCAACGAGATACGGTATGATTGTTCCGGTGATCACCAACTATCACTGCTTTTCAAATAAATATCTCGTGATCCTATGGATGATAGCTAGGGCTTTCACAGTTGATCGTTTAAAATATCTGCATCCTTTTATTTTCATTTTACTTCCCTCTGCAATTCTTTGTCGCTCAGGGGTGTATTTGGCTACAAGAAGGTTCCTATGTAGATATAGGTGACTTCCCAACAAAGTATTGCATGTAACCCCTGTTGTTGGGGATCATGGCGGCTACGCAGTCTAAGGTAAATAAGATTTTTCACAAGCCTGAAAGTCTTTTGTGCAAGCATGCCGAGGTGCTTAGGGTTGGTTCGATTATTGTATTAATATCTTAATCTTCTCTCATAGGGGAATTCTTGCACAGGGTTTGAAGTTGATCCATTCTTGCCTATGGTTTGATTATTGTATTAATATTTTAATTGCATATAGTATTAGTACATATTAAACTACGCATACTCTATGTTTATATGGTTTTCTAAATACTTTCTTTTAAATTTGCAAACCCTAGATTCAAATAGAATTGTGCATCAGATTTTGAAGTTGTGTAGCAATAGCAGAAGCTGCAAATGGGGGCACAAAACCCTCAAATTCTTCTGGTGTCGGCTACGAAATAAACGTAAAAGCTTCACTAACAGATTGAAAATTTTGTATGGCCATTGGAAAGAGCATAGGCAGAACTTGTGGAGCGGCTGCAAGGCGATAACGGTTTCCGCCCCTCCCGTCGTTTGAAGATTTGTGTTATTTGAAGTCGTAGGCATTGAATATTTATAGGCATTTTAAAGTTGCATGGAGATCGATTCGACTGTCTGAGATAGCCCACGACCTATTACAAGGGTTGAAACCGGGGCTTCATAATTTTTCCTTTATTTCAAACTTGTGTCTTATACTTAGGGCCCAAGCAAGGAAGAGAATATCCTCTCTCCATCGAAGAGATCCCTTACATTTTATTGTGTTTTCTCTCTACAGCTTACCAACATGGGTGTGTGCAAATTCGCGGGAAGTAAATCCTGAAATGGCTGGGGGTTTTGTTCATGTTTATTCAGCGATATGATAGGAATTTCAATACAAAAAATGTTCCTTACAGTCTGGGGTTTGTTATTATGAAAATTACATTATTAAACTATAATATCATTTTACCCTCTTTCTGAAATACTGCTTTACGAGCACAATATATTCTTCATTGCTTTCTTTTGTCTTATTTGTGAAGAATTATTGCATGGAGATGTCACCGTTAAAATACCCATTACAATGATCTCCAGAAAATCTACCTCCACTTGTGTTGCCTCCCTTTCTACAATTTATTTTCCATTATCATTGGAACAGATTCTCAAATAGATAACTCATCGAGAATTTTGTATTTGGATGCTTCCCCAACTCCTTGCATTTGCAATTTATTTCCCAACCTAGAAGCTTGTGCAGGTGCAAAGCATAGTGATGGCCATGGTATGGATATCTCTAATAGCCTAGAGCTTAATGTATGATAAAGAAAAGTAGATCAACATCCATGTATGTGATTGTTGTGCTGTGTTGTTGTATATGGGTTGAATTATGCACCAAATTGAGGTTTTGAAATTGTATGCTTGTGTTGAAATCGGGAATGATGACATATCTAATATTACACTGGATGCCGGGCTTTTCCTCATGATTTGGTATATGTGCAGAGGAAACTTCAGTATAACAAAAAATGTTGAGAGCAATCGTGGTAAGATTGGTTAGATATTAGTGACTTCAAAACTCCTGACTGATGTATAGTAATGCTCGCATTCAATGAAAGCCCCTTTGTAGCCAAATTCTGAGCCAAGTATTGTCAAAACTTGTTTTGACATGTTATTTATTAGTGCAATGAATGTCTGAAAGGAATTAATTTATTAAATGAATGTATGTGATTTGTTTCTTCTCCAATCTTTTAATCTATTGCATAGTTGAAACTTCAAATAATAGAATCATTTGTTAAGGAGATGGTTCTTTACGACCGTTAGAAAGCTACAATTAGACAAGAGATACAAAAAATATTTGTATACAACCAAAACTCAGTATCATTGGACTAAACAAGCATGGTCAGGAACATTACAAAACCCTATTTTTATGCATGCAAATGATCTTGGTATGAATCAATATTTGACTAAACTGTACACTGTAAAATATCTTTAATGAAAAAAAGTAGCCAAAACCTAAGTGTTTTCAGTTTTGCAGTGAATTGAACAATTAGTGTATGTTCGGGCAGAGTTTAAAGGACTTATTGACTTGATGAACAGACACGTAGAGTGAAATCCAGAACCTTTTTTAATTGTGTTTTTCTCACTGTATCCTTATGGGCTTGGGAGTTGAAAGTTTGCTTTACCTTGATAAATTGGTATTCTTTTGACAGTAAATTATTAGACTAAATTTAAGTAGAAAGAAATGAAGTGAGTTTTGGCCCTATTTGAATGAATTAATAACTGAGCTTAAAATGAAAATAAAATTGTCCTCTTTTGAGTATATGACATACTGTTTCTTTCTCTAATAGTATGTGTAGTACTTATTGCCACGTAATGAATTTTATGATTGCATAAATATATACATTTCTTGAGATTTTGGCTTGTGTATGTTTGAGTGTTTCTGCAGCACCTTTAGCTGTGAGTAGGCACTGTCATTAATGGTTGCTTTGATGGATGTCCATACCCTGTTCCAAAGCTCCCATGTTGGCACAGGCAGGAAGGATATTGGTGAAGGTTCTGGAATTTGGCTTTACACCTGCCAATTGCATTAGCTTGAAAGTTTATGAAGGCTTTCTACAAACCCATTTTGTACATATCTGGCAATCATTGCAGTCCATGAGATGAGTTTTTTCAGGTATTTTGTCAAACAGTTCATGTGCCTTGTTAATACTTCCACTTTTTGCATACATGTCTACTAGGGAAATCACAACTATAATATCTGACAAAGTTCCTCTACATGTCTACTAGGGCAATAACAACTATAATATCTGACAAAGTTCCTCTATCCTCTATACTTCAATGGATGTACATACTGTTCCAAAGCTCCCATTTTCACATGGGCAGGGAGGATGCTAGCAAAGGTTGACCTAATAATTACATTTGCTTGGACATTTCTAAAGTCTTCTCAAAAATTCCATTTTGTGCATATCCAACAATCATTGCAGTCCACGAGACCGCATCTCTTTGAGGCATCTTGTCAAACACTTCGCGTGCCTTGTCTATGCTTGCATATTAGGATCAACAGTTTGCTTTCATTAATGGCTATCTTTTATAATTTAGTCCTTCCTTCTAAGGAGTGATGCTATCCAGTCAACATTCTTCCTTATAACAAAATGGATGCCAAGGAGTTGATGTTTAATTTCTTTTATTCTCTTTTTTCCTAATTAAATACTGATTATTTAATGTATGCGCAGACTGTGATGTCATACTTTGGCAAAGGCAACTGATCAAGAGGAGTATTATGCTGATGAGAATTACATGGGGTTCGATCAATGGGAAGAACGGATGGGATTTGAAGGTAGTTTGCCAAGTTGAGAGGATTCAAATCATATTAACTATTGTGTAATTATAATCAATTTATAATGGCAATCTCCATGAATGGTCTCTGCCAAGAGTTCATTCTAATTATTTAACTCAACAATAGCTCTTGTAATTTGAGCAATTGCTTTGGTGTCTTTCATTCTTCTCATTTCTTTCTCATTTCATCTTTCTCTCTGAAGAAATATCGCCTTTACAATTTACATACAACAAGAAACATTAATATCCTAAAATTTACATACAACAAGAAACATTAATATCCTAAAATCAGGATTTCATGATCCATGCTACCAAACCGAACTTCAAACCATTGTTTCTGTGCCTCCCTAATTCTGATTGTCAATGAAGATAACCTGCATCATTCTTGCAAGAATTCATGCTTAAAAACCAATAAAAAATCTTCCACTCAAAATTTAATGCCTCTTGATCTACTTGCTTGAATTAATTGTGTGAAGATTTCTGAATGGCAACTCTAAATGAAGAGTTGCAAATTATTCTAGCTGTACATCATTTCTCTTCATTATCATTTAAAAAATAGTATTAATGTCAACAAGCTGACATTCTTATGCACTAATCATTTTTATTTATTTTACGTGGTCTTTTTATTAAGAACAATTAAGTTTATAAATTTATCTGGATACCGTTGTTTCTTAAAATGGGTGGATTTGGAAAGAAACCATCGGTTTCTTGACATGGAACATGGCCAAATATAGCTCACTCTCAAGTTCTTAAACATGGAATACAGTTGAATTGGTACCATACACTATGTTCCACTATCTTAAAAATTTCTGAATGTGAATTGTATGATAAACTGTACTTTATAATACACTACTACTCGTCCTACATTCTTGAAATTTGTAAGCATGAATCAAAATGAAATGTAAACCCATAATTGATATCAAAATTTACCCCACATTCTCAAGATTTTAGTCTACAATTTCAAATGATGGACATCAGATTTTTGGATTCATAGGCCAGAAATAGAGAGAATTTGTTGCATTGGTATGTAAGAATTGACCTCATGAACTGCACAAAAAAAGTTAGACCAAATTTTTTCCTAATTTATCTTCTACACCTCTTCGGTGTACCCATTGCACACCAAGGTGCGATTGGATTTATATTCCCTTATACATAATATTGTTCTGTTTATTAAAAAACATAAAAGAATTAAAAAAAAAAATACTAAGGGAACATATTGAAGATCGAGGCAGGGACAGGAGAACACAAGGACGAAAGTGTGAGCCAATGAAAACTACCTTTTGCATATAAAAAAATTAGCACGAGGCATTTCTATAGTCAAGCGAAAACCAAGTAAATTTTTAAATATTTAGTTAATCAATAATTAATTATTAAAAAAGGCACATTCTTCTAATAAACATAGACTTGCGTTCCTTTGGCCCCTTAACGTCGCTGTATTTCGCCACGTGGCGTCACAACAAACCATCACAATACATTTTCATGCATCATATTTCCATACACATGCATATGCATGGTCCATAAAGCAAGCGCGGCCCGAACCTACGTGTACGGGTGATCCAAAGTACACGTGGACGCGCTTCCATTATTAGCTTATTTTTCCTGCGAATGGCAGGAAAACGTGGTATGCGGCGTGAGTCCCGAGAGGGGGAGGGACAAGTTGTGGTGTTGGTGGGGCCCGCGCGTGTGCCTCGTCCCCACCGCAGGGCAACTTGACTTCCAGCGGTGGGTCCCATGCGATAAAAGGAAACCTTTTTGCTTTATCCTGTGGTGGAGCCCACCTAATCCTATGAGAGGACGTAGGTTGGTATACACGCAAGCGTCTGCATCACAAATCAGGCCTACGTGGGGTGGGTCCCATGGAATTCAACGCCTACGTGGGGTGGGCCCCAGGGAATTGGACGTTCTCTTTACGTCACAAATTAACAACCACCAGTCACCCAGGTAAAACTGTGAGGAAATAACCACCGGTCACCCAGGTAAAAAGGCCTCGTCTATACCTAACCTAGCGGTCAAAATGTAGGTGTAAAGTTTCTAGTCACTTCTTTCTAAAATTCAAAGAATCAAACTGAAATTTTGTGCAAGTCAGTGCCCTCCTGCTGCATGCCAATTAAAAATCATGTTGAAGTTTTGCAATAATAATAATAATGAATTAGATAGTGTTTTTTTATAAATATTTTTATGGGATATTGTGTAGTTGATTTGTGGCTAACATAATCTTTAATTAAATTATATGATATTTATATAGGTTATTATGTCGGTGCATGGGGTATTCATGATAGTCGTGGTTAATATATTATTTATATAGGTTATTATGTCGGTGTGTGGGGTATTCATGATAGTCGTGGTTAATATATTATTATTATACTGAGCTTTTAGTTTATTATTTTCAATTATTTGTAACATTTTTCATTTTATTTCTTCTCCTGCACAAATTATTTCATTACATGATTTGTGATAAAAAATTTACTTATTTTAGTAAGGATATATATATAGTCCAAACGGGTGGTGTAGTTGGTTAAGGGCTTTGGGTTCATCCCATATAGGTCTTGAGATCAATTCTCTCCACCTAGATTTACCTTGGTTGTTGACTGGTTCAGGCCCAACCCTCAACCTCCAGGGGATTAGTCTCACCCCAACTTACCTCTTTTGTACCCCAAAACTTGACACAAAAGTAAGCCCGAGGGAAGGTCGGTTGAGGCCCTCAACCTCTAGGGGATTAGTCTCACCCCAACTTACCTCTTTTGTAACCCAAAACTTGACACAAAAGTAAGCCCGAGGCAAGGTCGGTTGAGAATCGTTGGGCTGGGTCGCGGGGACACCCCTGGATTATAAAAAAAGAAGTCATTTTTTAAAATACATTAATTCATTTCCACGGACTGAGAAAAATTACGTTTGCTAATTAAAAATGAAATTATTATTTGTGTCTTCTATTTGATATCTCATAGTTTAAAGCAATTACATAATTATTTATTCAGGTTAAGTGTTGAAAAGTTATTTTGTTATTGTTTTTAATACCAATAAAAGATATTATAGTTTTGAGAATGTACTCTTCTTTTTTCCTTTCATTCATTTTGACTTATTTATTTTAAATGTAACAACCAATATGCAAATGACATGTTTTTGTGTGAAAGTTGACAATTAACTAGAACCCAACTTAATTATGTTTTTTTAACATCTCTAGAGTTTGGATTTGACATGTAAATTTACCCATTCCTTATCCAAATTTGTGATCTAGAAACAACTCCCAAATTTAAATTTAAATGCGAGCCTAAGTGGATTCCCTTCTTGCTAGTTGTTACTTGTTGACTTGAGCATAAAATGTTGTGATTTGCATGCTAGAGTGTTGTATAAAAAGATAAACCTTAATTCAATTTTAGGTATCTAAGATCCACTAACTCTTATTTGACTATGTGTATCATCATCTAGAGAGCATTGCAATATATTATTGCATCATCAACTAGCATCAACATCTCTGCAACGAACTAGGCATACTACATGGTGGCTTGGTGCATCTTTGGTCATTGTTCAAACCATTGATTCAAATCAAAGGGTTTTGAATAATAAAAATACTCTCACATAAAACAAGCTCCTAAAGGTGTTTATTGACATCTCAAGTTTTCAAACACATCTGTCCAAGCATTGAGGATAAATTCTAGGCAATTAGAAGCATGCAAGATATTTCTACAATCAAAGCTCAAATATGTAGATTAGATTTGAATATTTATAGGCATGAAGATCCTTTTTGTGATGCAAAAATGACCCTAAGCACATAATAACACCTTCATTAATTTGTTAAGGTATACTGGAACCAAATTTGATCACAAAGCACTAATTTGGATATCTAAGCACAATCTTCAATAAGATACTCTACTATCACAATCAAAGTTAATCCTTGATCATGTTTTTATCATTTTGAAAAGCATGTATAGTCTTGTTACTATCTCATCCCATTACATTCTTGGGTCAATTACATGTCCTTTATAATTTATTGGTTTACCCAAACCCTTTGTAAAGAAATTAAATTTTATTTCTTTAAGTTTTGGTGAAACTAACATGAATCAAACAAACAACCTTTTGATCTTGCAAAATTGGCTAGTGATGCAAACACTGCATACTTGGTTGATGTTCTACACAATTTATTTAGTAGTAAGACATATGGTTAGAGGTGATAAAATACATAGATGAAAGGATTAATTCTTCAATTTCTTTGAATTATGTGTCAACCCCCTCACACCCAAGCCTCCTCTTCTTTTGTACCTCCTATTAATTTTATTCTTTGACATAATATATGTCATTTGTTCCTCCTCCCACTTTCAATATTAAGTCTCTCTTTGTCTCCAATATTAATCTTGGGTCGATCAAGTATGTAAATCCCCTTTTCTTTACTTCTTTTCATCCCAATAGTATCCCACCTACCTCTCATGTTCATCTTACTAAAGTTGTGACTTCATCTAGTCCCACTTGTGGCATGCATACCTCTTTTCCTTCTAATGCTATCATCACTCACTATCCTCCTCCTCCTTGTGCCATACTCACTCCTCACATTAATTATACTCCAACATCTTCACTCATATCCCATCCTATTTATATACCCCATCTATAGTCTCTCAAATTTTGAACTCTAGTGTTCCTCTTTCTACCCTTGACACATTTATTCAAAGCCTTGATAGAATAGAGCATAAAGTTGAGGCATGACATTTAATTCACTTGCATTTGAGATTATGACATATCTATTATTAACTAGGTTTGCGACACATCAGTTTGAGATGCATAACAATAATGGTAGTACTATAACATATTTAAGGTCTTTTACAACTGGTATTTATATTTTGTATACAAGTATTGAGTTATTGGCCAATTTTTCTTTGTACTTTGAGAGGTTATGCTATTGAGTAGTTAATTTCTCTTTGAATAAATGTATGCATGATTATGCCATAATATTTCATTCCTATTGATCCAACTTGTTAGTTTAATATATGCACAAAGGAATTTTTGTTTAATCACCATTTTTAGTAGCAAGCATATGAACATTTAAGGGTTTCAATGAAAATTACAAATATTATATTGATTGAAAATATGGGATACATTATCTCACCTTAGAGATTGGTCTAAAGGAAGTATCTATCTTATGTCACATGATTCCATCTTTAGATAGATTTGGTAATTTACTTGGTAGACCATGGATAGAGTAATGTAAAGTAGTACTAGGTCTATGTTGCATCAGGCTATCAAATATGTTCATGATGGTAAAAAATTTAAAATTAAAAGAGATCCCTATACCCCTTATTTGAATTGAGTCACCTAACTTTGGATATTTTGGTTAAGACACCAAGTGAACCTCCTAATGAAATAAAAATGATTTGCATGATATGTATATGTATTAAAGGGAAGAAAAATGACATGAAAATGAGGCAATAGGTTGATAAAAACTCATAAGATGTACAAAACCTATGTTAGGAAAGGTGTCTCAACCTTTCAATCATATGTGTAATAGATATTATATATAAAAATTGGGTTCAAAGATCTCCCAATATGGAGTTGAAGGATCTCCCATGGGTGGGTAGTGACCCCCCAAATGTTTTTGGGCCTTTTTTGGTCATTTTGGGTGTTTTTCATATTGTTCTTGGCCCATGGTATTGTAAATCTAGACCTCTTTTATGTGACTATTAATATTCAAACATGTATTAGGGGTTGAGAT